>PYUH01000101.1:1665514-1679754 GCA_016808085.1 Suaeda aralocaspica
ATAATAATAATAATAATAATAATAATAATAATAATAATAATAATAATAATAATAATAATAATAATAATAATAATAATAATAATAATAATATGAGGTAGTAAAAAATGTTGGATATATGTACGTAATTTAACCTTCAATTCTTACCATTTTCCATAGCAGCTGCATTCTTATTTCCTCGCTTTTTTATGAACCAAATTCCTAGAACAAGAAGTATTGCTAATAGAGCAACCACAGCTATAGCAATACTTATTATCACTTTGACATTTAAATTCCCCTTATCTGCATTATAGTCAAGCTTTTATCAATATTTTTAACGGATTGAAAGATTAATCATAATGACAAGAATCAAGATGTGTGATATACAGCGGGCGGACCCATCTATGGGCACAGTGGGTCCCATGCACCCCCCCCCCCCCCCCCCCCCAAAAAAAAAAAAAAAAAATGAGTTTCAATTGGAAAAAAAAAAAACTTTCATGTGCGAAGAACTTAGGAAATATGTCAAGGGTATTGGGTAGTAGGTACACAAACAAAAAATCACTCTCTCACTTCCCCTTCTCTCTCTCTCTCTCTCTCTCTAAGCTTTCAAAATTCAAACCCTAGAAATTAAAACTCCTCCGTCCATCTGCCGGCCACCGGTCAAACTTCAGGCAGCAACGACAAGGGATCGTTGCAGGCAGGGCCGTGGCAAATATTTTAGGGGCCTTGTTTTAAAAATAAATAAAATAAGGCCTTTATATTATTAATATTTAGATATTATAGGCAACAATATTAAAGAAAATATAAATTTTAGGGGCCGTGTGTATGTTGGGGCCCTGTGCGGTGGGGCTCCTTGAACCCCTCTGATGCGGCCCTAATTGCAGGCCCATAATGACCACGACTCTACAAGCACGCCACACGTAAGTGGCGTCACAACAAGTGAGGATTTTGATTTTTTTTTTGTTAACTTAATTAATTTGATAAATTGGAGGATTTGAAGTATTAAATTCTGCTGAATTGTTGGTGACTTGATGATGATTGTTGATTTGTTGTTGGATTGCTGATTTGTTGAATACTTGAATAAACTTGAATAATTGAATGTTCATGTTGGATTTTAACTTGTTAGATTGTTGATTTGTTAAATACAAAAATTTTAGTATTGATAGTTAGATTGTTGATGTTGGAATGCTACATGCTTGGATTGCTGATCTTTGATTAAGAATTTAAGATAATGATGTGAATAGGGTGAAAAAATTTTGTATTTTTGTGTGAAAAAAATGCTATGTATATATTTTTTTTTAATAAATTCATAATTTGGTATTTTGTTATTTATAGTTTAATATGTTTAGTTTATCAATTAGTAAAAAAGCCTAAATTAGTTTATTACTTTCAAATTACAAATTAACAATTGCTTTATCACCTATAATGTTATAAAGTTATGGATTAGTTTAATAGCCTAAATTTATATGCTTAATGTTCAAATTATTTTGTGTATTCTTAAAATGAAGAGAAGCAATTCAAGCAAGTCTAAAAGCATTGCAAGTTTTTTTCTTGAAAAAGGCCAACACTTGTCAAAGTAGTGAATACACTTCTCTTCCAACACAAGTTAGTGCTCAAAATCAACCTCCAACTTATGTTAGTATGAAAAATAGTTAGAAAGATAATTGTAAACCGATTTCAAAATATGAAAACTCGAAGAGAACAACTATAATAGTTTTCATGCTAAATTTTCTTTGTAATTTGACCTATCTATGACATTATTAATTAATTATTGTGTGTCGTTAATTTATTTGATTGTGATCGATCCAAAGATCCGTAATTTTGTACTGTTGTTTGGTGTCCACCCATTGTAAATTCCTGACTCCGCTCCTGGTGATATATACTGAATACATGTTGAATATGCACTTGGTGGATCGTTATTGCATTAGAGATGAACATAAATGCAACGAAATGCAACTCAATATATTTATCACATATATACTGCATATACGTACTGATTATTATTATTTGAGTCAAAATTTGCTTTCGAAACGACTCTTTTTCTGAATCACTCAATTAACATAGCGCCACATATACAAGCTCTCTTTTGCTTTGCGCCACGTATGCCTAAATGTATAATCAGTAACCTCAAATCAGGCAGTTGGTAACCCCAAACGCATATATCGGTAACCCCAAAACTAACGGATAGTAACTCCAAAAACACAAGTTAGTAACTCCAATTCAATATTTTGAAAGATTAAAAATTTAGTATTATTAAACTATATCAATATGGGTCTCTGTTTGTAGAGAATTAAAAAACATGAATTTTGATATTTTAATTTTAATTTTTAAAATTGTATTTTTTGTAATATATACATTTGAAAAAAAATGTGATTTTTTTCTCTCTCTAGTTGTTATTGGATGTGAAGTATTGCTATTGAAAAAAAAAATAATAGAGAAATGAAAGCGGACTAGTTTTATTTGTAATGTCTCACTAATGACTTATTGAGCATGCCACACCGTCAATTGACGTGTGGCCTGCCACACAGGAAACAAACTCTTCATAAGATGAAAAATTCTTTGAGATGATTTCAATATATAAAATATAATATAGTTATGTGAGGTCTTGTTTGTTTCGTCTCAAGAACTACGCTATTAATATGTAATTATTATAATTTTTTAAATTTGTATCACAATTAAAGTTATATTAGGTTAAATAAATGCATTGACTGTGAAGTCAAAACCTATGAAAGAAAATTAACAAAGAGGGTGAACATTTAATTGTAACTGCCCTATAAGGAGCACTTATTAAGGTTTTTGATTATTATATATATATATATATATATATATATATATATATATTTTAAATGATGAGTTGATGATGTCACAATTTTTATTTCACTAGTAATGGGTAGATATAACCTCAACCAAAGAAGCCCCAAGTATTATGGGTTAAAACAAAACTAGAAAACACCACAGATCGAGGGGGTTACCGTGGGGAAGTCTCATCAACGGTGCTGAACCACTATAAGCACCCTAAAAAAAGGAGTGGTTTTCGTATCTGATATTACAACTAGGCAAGAAAATCCTTTGACCAATACTAGGGACAACATAATTGATTGCAATCCTTAAACATCGATTGCAATCGGAAATTGTCAAGTCCTGTGTGCACTGTGCCATCCCATACAAAGTCTGCAAGCTTGTATGTGGTTCAATTGCAATTGCAAACATCTTCTTCTGCCCGCTGCCCGACGCCATAATCGCGACTTCATTCAACATGTTTTCAACAGCATCCATGAACTGTGTAATGTTTTCTGTTGTGTTGTGCACGCTCATGATGTGAAACCGTGGAGCTTGGCTCACTGTTCCGAAAAACGACTCGTTGGAATATCGTACAGTACACTGATCGTACCATATTATTGCATTCTTTCTGTTGGGACATAACTCTAGCGGTAAGTCGGACCATGTGGACTAAGCATTATGGTTACTTAGCTACTTAGTAAGTTGAAGTTACTTGTTATTAACCTTATAATTACATAATTGAATGTTGATAGTTACTTTTTGGAAGAGTTATGGTTACTTATTGATAATTGTAATTTACTTGTTAGTAAATTGTGGTTACTTACATGAACAATGGTAATTACTTTTGAGAAACGTTATAGTTACCTATTAATACGTAATAGTACTTAGGTTACTTGCTAATTAGTAAGATTGTGGTTATTAGTCAGGTGGAGAAGGTTGTTTTGGTCCAACAACTCTTCTTTGCTTGCCCCTTTGCTGCTGCAGTTTGGAGTCAGGCTTTGCACACTTTGCAGGTTCATTTTGACCAGGAAATCAAATGGCTAAGGTTTCCATCCCTCTGTTTTCTGAGTACCTTTATGTTATTTTGTTGAATAGGAATGCAAATATTTTTACTAATAGTTGTAACTAGTATTTGGCCGAGGCAATGCTCCGGGGATATATGCGAGTTAATCTAACAATTTGAAAATTGATGTTTACTTCACATTTTACTAAAATAATTACAACTTTACACAATTGACAAACATAACTTTACCAATTTATGTATAATAATCAAATTTAATAAATGCAAGTAAGAAAATAGTTCGATTCGTATTTAGTCACCACTTGGTCATAAGCTCTTTTGGAAATAACATTTTTTTTTTAAAGAACTTTTGGAAATAACTTGGTAGTAGAATAAGAAAGGGAATTAATTATTACAGGTGAAGAAACAAATTCAGATTTAGCTTTGTTGGAATATGATGCTGAGATGGATTTTTCCAGGCAATCTCGAAACTTTTCGATCTAATTTCGTCACCTTAAAGTTTTTCAAGTAAAATTTACCCAAATAATTGAGAATCTTAAAATGGCTACTTAAATTTGCATATAAAAAGGAATAAGAAATTGGCTTATTCGAATATAGACCTGTTTTTTGGAAGATAAATCTCATGTCTGGTAGAACAAGAAGAAAGGAAGGAAGAGGAAGAAGAAAACGACAAAGAGAGAAAGTGTGTTACGACGGCTGAACAACTTTGTTCAAAAACTCTAATTTTGTTTTACATTTGAGCTGGTCGCACCATTTGATCATATGACCAGCCTCATATTAGACTAAGTGTACCAAATATTGTCATCCATATCTATTTCTATCAATTAATACTAAAGTGGAAGTCGCTGACATCAACACCCCCCAAAAACTATCCACGTGTCTAGCTATAAAATTCGTGCCTAAATCATCATAAAAATGTTTTCTTATTTTTAACATGTATCTCCTTGGTCAAATTATCTTATTTGGTTATAAGAATTTCGTACTTCATATCAATAAACATTAAACTGATGGTTGAGGCTCGGGTTTAGTTTATATACTCTGTTACGTCCCCTCACTTGAAGTGTAGATGCAGCATGCACCCCCACACCCTGCGCTTAATAATCTCACTTAGAAAGGAGAGATGGATGAGATTCGAACTCGTGACCTTATTCTTGAGAGCTTTTACCAACATAAGGGCAACTAAATGGAATCTAATCGGCAATCATTTGGTTTCATAAACCATAATTCCCTCTACATTAATACTCAAATATTATTTGTATATAAATAAAATTTAAAACTAGTAATACTAAAAGTAGAACTGAACTATTAGGTGTGGCGTCTGGTCTAGATGCTGCTGCTGGTAGGTTTGTTGGAGACAAAGGAATAACTACCTGAGGAGAGGATGATGAATCAACTACGCCGATGACGCCATTAAAAAATGGGTAGACCTCATACCTAACATTACAGCTCAGTTGCAACACTCTGGAACCCTCTTGGACTCTAAGCGATCCAATAGCAACTTCCAAACAGTGTTTGCAATCACTAGTACTCAAGTCTGGTGTACACTGCGCCAACCCATAGAACGTTTCATCAGAATTCAAAAATGAAATCACTCTTGTAGCAAATTTCTTATCATTTGTATCACTAGCGGCGTCTTCTCCTAAGTTGTTTAAGGTTTCATCAACGTTGTTAACAAACCGATTTCCACTTTCCTCGTTGTCGTTATATGCACCTATTTGCGGAGAACTATCCATTTTACCGAAAAAGGATACATTAGAGTACCTTACCATACATTCGTCATACCATATAATAGCCACTTTTCTTTTGGGACAGTACCCTCAGGCAGTTCAGCAGTTGCAGTTTTGACACACTCGCTACAAGAGGTAGCGTTTTGATCACCGTGTCAAAGGTATATGCCATACACAGCATCACTTGTTTCACTGGCAACTGATGTGTTGTAGAAGCCGATTTTGTTGTCAGTGGCATTCGAAGATAAAGAATCAAAGAGGGTATCAAGGTTGGTTTGGTATCGATTGTTGTTTCGAAGCATGGTGTTGTTCGGACAAAAAGTAGTGAAAAATTGTGAGGCGAATGTTGGTTTTGCAAGCATGAGCAGAGTCATTAGCAGAGGGAGAGCAAGGCAAGACGTTGTTATGCAACTACTCATTTTGAAATTTCAAAAAGAAACGAGATTGATTAATGATTTTTGGAAGAGAGCTTGTATAATGTACGGTAATCGTATAAATTTGTTGATGATGGATTCTGAAAGCAAACCAACAATATTTATATGGAACAACGAACATACAACAATTTAATTTCATAATAATAACAATAATTTTAATACTCTCTTGTCAAGATTCCAAATATATCAAACATTTAGGAACGGAGAGAATATCATCTAAAGAATTTGTATTAGTCAATGTGAGCACAAATCGCACATGGAAATTACAAGTTACTCCCTCAGTCACTCTGAAATTGCAACTCTTATCACAACTCTTCCACAAATTTAAATATACAATCAGCCATTATATAATGCAGTATTTATAGAATGTTATAATCAAAAGCTATTGCTTAAAAAGATAATGAACCAGAATATTGCACGTCAGGTGGGACTAGGAGAAGTTAGCAACATTTTCCTTGTTACTCTTTATATGATGTAGACATGTAGTCTTTGGAATTGTTCAAGTCAAGGCTAAATTGTTAAATAATTAAATACTTTTTTCAGTTTGACCTCAAATTTCTTTGCTACAATTAATGAAATATTCAAATAGCTATCTTATTACTAAGAAGTAGTTACATTCATCCTACATTTAATTTCATTTCCCTGATTTTGTAGTCCTACAAACTATTTATCGTTTGACTGAAAAAATAATAGAAGCTAGCTAGATCTCTCTATCTCCACAATCCTATTGATTACAATGTAAGATAGCCACTAATTAAGTTACTATTGTTCAATAAAATTTTTAAAAGAACAATTAAGTTAATCGCGAGGATACAAATCTGTTATCGTCCTACTACCTGTATAAACACCATTCAAACGATCTTGTATGTGATTATCTTCAACATAATTGGTGGTACCGAAGAAATTGGGTGGCTTTGGCATAGGGAAATTATTAGCTTGCCCATTAAGAACACCGAATATGGAGGCCATTCTTGGCCTTAGAATTGCATCTTCTTGGATGCATAGCAGACCAATATGGATGCATTTACTTATTTCTTCTTCACAAAATTCATTATTCAATGTTGTATCCACTAAATCAAAGCTCTTACCTTCATTCCATAGCCTCCATGCCTGTTTGAAATGAATATAATCAATTCAATTAAATAATTATACTAAAATAACAATTGTATTGATTTATGTTTTTGGAACAGCATATGTCGTCCTCTAATAATTAAGCTACGTTATGGAGTAAAATTAACTTACGCGATGTAGGATTGCTTCTTCAAGTTGTGGTCGTCCAAAAAATCTATTCATTTGACCGCTTACCATTTCAAGGACTATAACTCCAAAACTATAAACATCCGATTTCACTGAATAATGACCAGTTATTGCGTATTCAGGAGCCATATATCCACTGCATTACATTTGATGGTAGGAAATTGTGAAATTACATTATAACAAACAAAGTTGGCAACAAGCCAATAAGCTAATTAATACTTGGTATAAAATAGTGATGTAATTAGTTGAAGTCTAGAGATCGATCTTACCGGGTCCCAACTATCCTTTTGGTATCATCTTGTGTTTGATCAACCTCAAAGAGTTTTGCAAGGCCAAAATCAGCAATTTTTGGGTTCATATCTTCATCTAGTAATATGTTACTTGACTTAAGATCTCGATGAATGACTTTAAGTGGGGAGTCTTCATGAAGGTACAAAAGTCCTCTTGCAATACCAATTATTATCTTAAATCTTGTTTGCCAATCTAAAGACGTTTGCCTCAATGTTTCATCTGTATCGACATGATATACATACATTACGAACATGATGATGATGAAGATATATAGGTTCAAAGACGAGAATATAGAGATAGTTTAGAATAATTGATACCAATTAAAAATCTATCCAAACTTGATTTAGGAAGAAATTCATATACAAGTATCTTTTCATCTGATGACACACAAAATCCCAAAAGTGTGACCAAGTTCTTGTGTCGAAGCTTAGCAACTAATGCTACTTCATTCTTAAACTCTGCATTTCCTTCCCCAGAGTTGTTGCGTGAAAGCCTTTTTACAGCGATTTCCTGGCCGTTCTCAAGTATTCCCTAATATATAACAAAAGATTTAATGAAAACATATAACAATACATTGATCTATATGCAATACGCTACTGCATGAAACTAACTAGCTAGTCCTAATCAATAATAACATAATTAGTTATAAACTAATAATCTCTTTTTTCCTTATTACAAGCAAACATATGTATCTCATCAATATCAGTACAGTTTAATTACCTTGTAGACTTTGCCAAATCCTCCCTCTCCAAGTTTGTTATGTGCTGCAAAGTTTTGTGTTGCTCTTTGAATCGTGTTTAGGTCGAATTGCAAGGAATCTACTGTACCTTTATTAAGTTCCGATACTTCAACTGAGTATCGTCATACATAAACAGACCAAACAGAAAGAATAAATAAGCCGTTAGTCGCATCCATTACAAGTACGTCCTTGGTTAATTAGCCTTATTCATGTACTTACAGCTAGATGGTTTTACGACCCTCTTCTTTCGGATGCAAATCCAAACTCCAAACAATAGCAAAATTGATAAAGCAGCTGATGTTGCCAGACCAACTATTAGAGATATACGTTTCCTCTTCTTTTTTTCCCTCTTTGATTCACCTACAATTGCAAAATTGATATGGAAATTAAAACGTGTTGTTGAATAGATAGTATTTGGTTGAATAAAAATTAGTGGTTGTACATTTGGATGTATCATGCATAGATAGGAAGAAATGAATGACGTAAAATAGCTAATTATTACGACTCTTAATCCATTGTCCCACAAATTGTGTGTCACTTGTGTGACAATCAATTTCATTGGTTAATTTTAAAGCAAGACCCCACCACTTTTGAATTAAAAACTAAAAATTATACTATCAAAACAATTAAAAATAGTGACACACAACTACACGAGTGGTACACATAAAGTGGGACAGTTGAATTTTTTCGTATATAAATTACAATCCATCCTTAAGATTGCATGTACAGATGTACTATGTTTATTTAATTTTTTTCCTCCCAATTTTCTGGGATCATTAATCATTAGTTCATTACCATCTCTAATATGGTCAAAAGTAGATGAGCGTATGAATGATCATTTGAAATTTGATTACAAAAGTATATGCAAGTACTACCACTAGTCATCAAAATAAGAGGAAGTACTTATTGAGCTAAGATTTGAAACTTACTAGTGGCTGGAGAACCTGTGAAATTCTTTTGTTGTGAAGGTGGTCCTATAACAGATGGTGATGGTGACGGTGATGGTGATGGTGATCCTGGCAATGATGTTGACTGCAACGATTGAGATATCAAACTAAACCATAAAAGCAAAACATTATTAGTATTAATTATACCAAAATCACATTGAAAATGTCTAGATTATCAAATCCTATTCAAGGGAGGAAGTAGAATAATCAACTTTTGTAGGCTACAACAGTTTCACACCCTTAATTAGCCCCGCATTGTATTTCAATTTTTAGTTTGTGCATATTATCCTGCCTCATTGCTCATTTTGGTCAGTCTTAGTTGGTAAGACTGGTTCTTTGCTATATAGCAACCCACTAACACATACATGATTATTGTAATAGTCAAAGAATGTATAGGTTAAAGTAGGATGTAAAAATGGTGTTAATAATGACCAAAAGAAACAATGTTTGCTAGTTTGCTTCCAATTGAATTTCCATAAAAGAAAATTAAATGTTGGAACCCAAAAAATAGAAGTGAAAATGAAACATGATATTAACAAACTACGTCATAATTTATTTAATTTTGTTGTTAGCAATCCACAAGTGTAAAGGGTGGTAATCGATTTGAAGCTAGCTTTTCTAGATTTGAAAGTGGTGTAGGGATATTGTAGAGTTTTTTAGGATGTCTAATTGCTTAAGTTATCTGTAACTCCCAAAAACTACGTCATAATTAGATCCCCCCCCCCCCCACCAAGAGCTAGCTCATTTGGTTAGGATTTCTCTCCCCATTTAAGAAGATTCTGGGATCGAACCTAATCTCAAAAAAAAAAAAAAAAAAAAAANAAAAAAAAAAAAAAAAAACAGGATGGCCTATCAGACACAAAGGACTATCATTAGTTACCAAACACTTTTGCATAGGTCGTTCAACCAAATGCAAGAAGGAAAAAAAAAATAAAATAAAATAGAAAAAGAAAAAAAAAAAAAAAAAAAAACAGAAAGGTATATAGATGAAGTAACCTGGAAAGGGAAGGTGGCGGGCAGAAAGTGACGGTATACGACACCCCAGAGCTAGAACATGTGAAGGTGGACGTAGCATCATCAAGTGCGTAACTATAAGCACGAGGACAAGACTTCTTAAAAATTAGTGATCCAAGCTTGAACGTATCACTTTTACAATCGGAGGCATTAGTACAGCAAGTGCCCGGGGTATTGAATGCATCACAAGGGCTTTTACACCCAATTATTGCTCCTTTACTATTAACCACCCTCAATTCATCTGGGCACCCGCTACTGAAGTTAAACACACAACCTGTGGCATCACATCCGCTTCCAGTACCTCCTTTAGGAACCATAGCGACAGGAAGGTTATAGCCATTAACGACACTAACATCGTAGAAGTCTAGGTTGAATGATGGGTTGCTGCCGATGCTAAACTCAACTAAAGTAACCGGGTTTTTTGAAGATTTGCCATCACAGCTAATCTTGCCAGTACCACAATCACCCGACAGGCAAGAAAAATTGCCTGTCGTGGTGTCGGTTGAGCATTCAGTGCGCCCTGTGATACGGCCCTGCTGAATTGCTGGTACGTCAATTATTTTTGACGCACCATTAGCAAGAGAAAATCCATAAGAGTAGTTGCTGGCACCCTTTAAGTCCACAACCGATGGCCAAACAGTGTAGTTGCAATTGTTTACTATTGTGAACGTAGTTGCCTTTCCTAAAAATGAAAGCAATACAATTAGCTCAAATTAAATACATGATGTATTGTAGTTGATTAAATCTGAATATAGAAATATTAATTAAATGCAATACCTGGATATATATTAATCACCAAAATAATAAGAATGATGAGGAGAGGCACTAAATACGATTGATTAGCCATATGAATGTTTGAAAAACAATTGTTGACCTTATTCAATAATAATGGGAAATGGGTGATATAGTAGGAAATTATTCCGTGGTAACCTTTAGCAAAATTGATTTTGTGTTTTGTATTTGAATAATAACTTTATGGAAAGTGCGTGGTGATTTCCCATAGCAACATTACATACATAGGTGACTAATTCCTTTTAGGAGTGATTAACTTAATTATTTTTTTTATTTTTCTTATAAAAATTAGTTTTTATTTTTAAATAGGTGCTAGAAAGTTACAAACACGGGTAATGAAAATTATATAGATAAAATTCAATAGAGAAACCCTAATCAATTGAATTATAGCTTCGCTATCGAACGACGACGCGCAATAATGATGCAATATCAAATACAATATTTTAGGGAGTGTCCAAACATAGTTTGGCACCCTCGATATATGAGTTTTCCGTATTTTTAATTAAATGTTTAAATATGACATTATAAAAGTGGTCCAAATTAAAGATAATATTCATACGTCTGACATAAAAATGAATTAAAAACTAAAATACAATTTGATTGTTTTTTCCTTAAAAAAGCATTGGGCATTTTCAAATAACCAGTAACTATTGGATTTTGAACATCTCCAAAATATATATATTTGAGAGTTTTCAACATATATTAAGTATGTCCAATCTAACAATTTTTTACGTTACTGTTGCATGTCGATATTTGCAGAATTTATTTTTTTTTAAGAGTCATCATCAATGAGACTATAGGTTTGGAAATTCTAACTTTATAGTTCCGTCCCGGCCATAATACGTTTCTTGTAGTCCACACCATATATCACAGTGATGGTCATTCAATGGGTTGCCTAAATCTATCTGCATGTTTTAAGTGAGGGTGGCCACACCATCTACAAACTGTGCGGCCACGTCAAATTTAACGGAAACGAGCTACCAGTTTCCACACAAAATCGACAAATTAAAAAACCTGAAAATCTGAAGGATCAGTTGAGATTGAAGATTCGTTGTTGGGTTTTCGACCATGGCCGTTGTCGTTTGATAAATTTGGAGTGAAGAGAAACAGACTCTTGAAACTAATACGGTTTCAAGGTAAGATATGAGGTTTTTGAGTTTATATAGTTATTGTATGATATATGAAAGTTAAGGGTGATTATCTTAGTTTAGTTAATTG
This sequence comes from Suaeda aralocaspica, assembly GCA_016808085.1. NCBI lineage: Eukaryota > Viridiplantae > Streptophyta > Magnoliopsida > Caryophyllales > Amaranthaceae > Suaeda > Suaeda aralocaspica. The sequence goes on from PYUH01000101.1 coordinate 1,677,712, forward strand.
TGGCTTTGAGTGATGATTGGCTTTTAGAAGGGGCAATTTAAAGATTACACACCCTAATTCATTGTTTACCTAACCAAATTTTATGGATCATACGAACCACCCTTGTGTTGTATATTAAAATAACTTTGTTTTGTTACTATGCCTTATTTATTTGTTATCATATCCTTTTTATATCATATGTGTAATCTCATTTTATAATGTAAGTAACTTCATTTTGTGAAACTAATTGTTACTTTTTATATGCAAGCTCAAGTAATTCTTAATTCAATATTATGTTGAGTTGAGCAAGAATTCAATTTATAAAAGAAAAAAAAATCAAAAAGGCCCAATAATTCAAAGTTAAAAAAAAAATTAATCCATAATAAAACTATTCAGTTCAGTTCAATTCAGCTCCAATTAGTTCTGTTCAGTTTAATTCATCCCCAATCTGTTTGTTCAGTTGTTTTCAGCAAATGTAAACAAGCCCTTACTTTAGGGCAAATTATTATGTGCTCCCGGGAGCACAATTAGTAATATACTCCTGGTTGCGTGTGATGTACACGATGTGTGGTGTGGCATAATATTCATTTCACAGCAAATAAAATTCATTCTGTAGATTTTAATATTCATTTTCAATAGCTAATGTTTCTAAGCAATATATTCAACATTTATTTATTAAATTTTTCCTATTGTTAATATTTTAGAACTAAATCAGATAAAAAAAAAAGAAGTTAATATTCATATTTGAGCATGAAATGTTCTTAAGTAAAACCATTAACCTTTATTTTGGAACTATTTATTATGCTCAAACTTGTGCTAATAATAGTGAGTTTGCAAAACTCATTTTTCAATGGCAATATTATGTGTTCAACACATGATTTTTATTTTCAATACATATTATTTATATTTCAATGAGTAATATTAGAAACAATGAGTTCTAAGTTTTAAATACTGAAAATTCCAGTTCTTGTTGAGTGATATACACTTTTGTGTGTAATATTCACTTTGTACAGAGTAATATTTATTTGTTCAACTTTTGAATTTAATTATCTTTAAATCAATCTTTGATGAGCAGTATATTTTTTTTTTTTGATAATTAATATGCATTTTTATGTATGTAATATTTATTTATATTGAGTAATATTGTTTACTCAATCTTTGAGCTTATTAATTTTTATTCGGAATCAAAAATGTGATATTCATATTCTAATGAATAATATTCTTGTAGAATACATGTCATATTCACTTCTTGATGTGTAACATTCAATTCTTTTCTTGAATGTAGTAATTTAGTTTATCTTGTTATTCATCTACCATTAGTTCACATACTTGTTCATTTTTGCACCTGCAAAAAAAAAATATAATTTAAATAAATAAAATTTTTTATATTCATTACACTAAGGCATAATATATTTTTTTGCTTCACATATATTCATCATTCATAACTCTATGTTGTAAAGTTTCAAAATATGAATTTTACTTTTAAGTATTGAATGTTGAATGTGATATTTATATTTTAGACAACAAGATTCATTAATTAATAATTAATATTCCATTTTATAAAATGAACGTGTCATTTTATATGATTTAGTGAAGGAAGTGAATATTTCATTCAAAAAATGAATATGATTCAGATCTGAATCAAAATGTTACTTTTAATATTAGTTGAACAAATATTGTTTAGTGTATGCATTTTTCATTGAAAAAAGTATATATTACATTAAATAATCAATATTACGTTACATAGACTAATATCAAGCAAAATACTCATTTAATATAGCACAATAATCCTAATTGAAATACACACACCTATGTTTTTAAAATCATCTTCAAATTCTGCTTGAAATTGATTTACAACTTGAATGTTTTTATCATTTTCTTCTATGATTTTCAATTGATCTTTCATTGTTGAAGTTTAATCTGGAAATTATTGGAATGAAATTGGCACAGTTGAGAGAGAAAAAGAATAATAGACATGAGAGAGAAAATTGAGTGAGAAATTATGAGAATTAACTGGAAAAAAAAGGAAGAAGATATATATATATATATATATATATATATATA
>PYUH01000101.1:1681228-1766276 GCA_016808085.1 Suaeda aralocaspica
TATATATATATATATATATATATATATATATATAAGTTGATTTTAGAGGAGAAGTGTATTTTGGTATATACTCCTGGGAGCATGATATAACAATTGTTACTTTAGCTTAAAATCAGTTAAGTTCATTTCAGTTCAGCTCCAATCAATTTAGTTTAGTTGTTTTCAGCAAATATAAACAGGTGCTTACTTTAGCTTAAAATCATTTATGTTGTTTGATATTTATCGGCTCAGGAACCGCGCAATCATCACCATTGCTGCCGATGCTAGCACCAGCTAGCCTCTCCTACATCTTTGCCCAAGGGTAAGTTGGTTTTTTACATGGTTCTAATTTAATAATTTATTCCGTTGTTATGAACAACAATAAGACTCTATTTTTCTTGTCTTTCTTTTTTTTCCAAAAACAATTAGTATAACAAAAAGCATATTAAAAAGTAACTCCAAAAAAAACTTCAAGTAATCAAGGAAATATATTATTTTTATTGCTAATTTGTTTAATTAGGATAAATTTTATTGCATAGAAAAGTTTTTTTTAAAGGGTTAGTTTCATTTGTGGTTGACTTGTACCTAAGTTGAATTTGGATTAATTGATTTTGTGGGTGAGTCATCGGAAACTTGGGTCCGCGAGTGCCGATGTGGCCGTGTGGTAATAGAAGTTGGATCCACAGTAATTTCATCCTTCTTACAGTATTTGGGCCATATAACCATGTAATAATGGGCCATGCAAATTAAACAAGTATTATTGGCCTGTTGTATAATGCCACGCATGATGGATGCATAATGCATGGATTGTATATGTCTATATTATCATCAATCAATTGGTTATTTTTGCTCCTATTATCAGATTTATCAAGAAACTCATTATCTTTAGAAGTAAAATTTGACAAGTTTTTATAGGGAAAAGCGAAGATTATTTTCATCAAATATCACGTGTCTACAAATTATGAATTTAAAAGCGGTGAGATCAAGACATTTATATCTGGGTTTTTTTTCATTGATTTAATTAATATAGTGGTGGATAGGATTCGACGTTGTTCCGTATCATGCATTTCGCTTCTAATTTTTGATGTTTTTGTCTATATGATTTATATAAGTCATGATTTGTTCAAAATGTAATTGTAAAATAACAATGCAACAGTCGTTAAAGTCATAAACCTAAATGTAATATTGCATTGTAAAGTATTTCAGGGACAATGTTTGTCTTATATAATATGCGGTTTGAAAATTTATTACCGGGACAGTCTTATACAAGCTAATTGTTGTTGTTGATGAGGGTGAATGTAAGAACGATACTCATGTCTTGCTTTTATAAAGTCCTCGTTGCTAGCTTGCCTTTTTACGGTGTCCATAATAACGTGCATGTCCAACGTGTCATTGGTAACGTATGACTATTAAAATGATGAGGAAGATAATTAAAGCATTGTTTGAGAACAATACCGACATACCGTATATATATATATAATAGAAAAATGTATATGACATTATTAAAAATATTTGACTGTGTTGGTAATTGACTTAAATAACATAAGAGAGGTCATGGGTTCAATCGTTGCTGCTATTATATATATTTTGGGTATACTGTACGAAGTTTTGCAGACGTGGCGCAAAGTTTGAGAGAGCTTGCATACGTGGTACTATGTTGGTGAGAGGCCGAGGGCTTGCCATGTAGAGTGATTCAGGTGAAAGGTAGGGAGCTTACGTGGGGGCTAGGGGTGAAAGTTCGGTGTACGGTTTGGATTAGAGCAAACTCTAAATCCAAACCATATTATTTCGGTTTATGAATTTCCACTCCAATCCAAACCAATCTAAATTTCAGTCCAAACCAAACCAGACCAAAAAAATTCGGTGTTTGGGTTTTGGATCCAAACCAAATCGAATTTCTAATCATACTTAATTGTTTACCAGAAATCTAGAAAATTCGATCTTGAATCTTGGTATAATGCCTTACGTTCAAACTAGATCATAATTTATGTTCCACAATAACAAATTAGAAACAAAGAGAAGTTAAATATTAGGGCTACTAGTAGTAGTTTACATCATTCTTTAAAATAACACCAAGTTAGTTAGTTTAAAATTTCAATAATACTAGATAAGTGTTGAATCAATTGATTGGAGATCGATGTGTTAAGGAGTGAAAGAAATGACGCAAAAGAACAAGGACTGTAGAACAAATAATGAAAAAGAATAGTGACTTTGGGGGATTGAGGTATTTAGCTAGAGAAAGTAAAAGAAGGAATGAAGAACGAAATTAAAAAAGAAAGAACTACAAATGGCGAAAAATGAAGAACATAAGGAACATGGGATTTAAAGAGAGTCTAAAGGAGATTGAAATAGAGTCACTAACTCCATTTATATTTTTAGGGTTTTATTCATTTTTGGGCCTTAAGCCCTTGATATANTTTTTGAGCCTTAAGCCCTTGATATAATTTAAGCTTTTATACGGTTTGGTGTACAGTTTGGAGTTCGGTTTTTAGTTCTCCGCACCAACTCCAAATAAACCGAACACCGAATTTTTAAAAAATTTCGCTCCAAACCTCACCAGAATTATAAAAAGACCGAACCATAATTTAAAAATGATTTGGTGCGGTGTGGTTTTCGGTTTTAAACCGAATTAGTTTCACCCCTACTTTGCGCATCGACGTTGTCCGAAACACTTTTTAATTAATATATTGTATGATTTTTGGAATTTTTATATGATACCATCTTAATGTTGGCTTTTCTACATGGTACCACTACTTAGACTTTCGTTCTACGTTGTACCACCATACTTTAGCTTTATTATCTATCATAACATTCTTAAATAAAATGTTAGTATAAAACATTAATATATGGTATTTGTGATCCTTTTTGTCTAATTAAATATTTTCTAGATAATGTTATTGAATCAAAATGACCCCTAAAACCTTAAATTAATCGAACATTTTTTGTGCCAAAGCAAATTGAAATATGCGCGCTAGACCATTTTATTTGCATGTGAAAACTAAGAACTTCTTAAGGCGCCGTTGCGCTAATTTCAACATCAAGTATTCAGACTTTAAGAGTCTAAATATTATCTTAAAAGACCTTAATTGAAAAAAATGCAAAATAAAAGGAAAAATTCATAAATATAATCCCAATTATGGACGTTCACCTAATAAAAAAAACCGAACTTTGGTTAGTCCAAAAATGAACCCAACTTTCATACTCATTTCCCAATTTTAGACCCTCCTAAATTTTAAACTGTTAAATCAAGTAAATCTTGTTAATTATCCGATTTTTTCTTAACATTTGGAGGTTTCGGGTGGAAGGGATGGTTGTGGTGGGGGTTTTGGGTGGTCCTGTTTAAGCAAAAACCAGATAATTAGCAAGATTTACTTGATTTTACAAGTTAAAATTTTATAGGGTCCAAAATTGGAAAATGGGCATGAAAGTTGAGTCCATTTTTGGATTAATCAAAGTTCGGTCTTTTACTAGGTGAACGCTCATAGTTGGGATAATTTGTACGAATTTTTCCAAAATAAAATTGAGAATATTACCGCAGAAAATAAGTAAATATTATAGTGGTACCATGTGGATTTAGAGTGTAACAGTGGTACCATGTGGAACTGTTAATTCTAGGATGGTACCATATAAAATATCCTTATATTTTTTTTGTCTAACAATTTAGTGGTCTTACCAAACAACACATTATATATAAGTTTTTGCCAAAAACTTGATATGCAATTTTTTTTTATTTTGTTAATGTTAAGGAACCACAAGGACCAGCAGTGAGAATCACAGGAAATTTTTAACAAATTGAGCTTCCATCACTATCTCATTAGCTACAATCAACTACTATATATTATGTAGTAGACCATAAAAAACTTCTTGACGATGACTATATATTAGCTCAAATAAATAATGGGTCCTAGTTGATAAACATGTATTTTTGGGAGTTGAAACCAACTAGATCAACTACAATGTATTATTCCTTCCGTTAGTATGTGTTTGATACGTTTTGAGTTACAGATATGCTAATGCACTTGTTTAACCTTAAATATCTTTTGTTGTGTATATGTAAAAATTATAATAATTGAATATTAATAACATATTTATTGAGACGAATCAACCAAGATTCCATATGACTATATTATGTTTTATATATTGGAAGCAATTTAAAAGATTCTCCTACCTTATGAATAGTGTCAAGATTCCAAACATACTAAACACTTAAAAACGGAGAGAGTAGTAGTTGATGGTTGTAACTGAACCGGAACCAACTCAACAATGGAGTACTATGTATTACATATTAAAACGTAGAGGACTCAAATCGGGTCCTATATCCATAGACTTCTTGTGTATTTTTGGAATATCCTATGGATCATAGAGAATGTTGTATAGTTATCACTTGTGTTCAAGACTCAAGAGAAATGTATAGTTAATTAGTTAACTCTTGTGTTCAGTTTACTACAAGGTTGAAATGAGTGGTAGAGTGGGATACTATTGTCTGCTATTGTGGCTCTAAGGACTAAGGCATACAATACTGAGTTACCTAAATATCGACTTTTTTTTTTTTTTTTTTTTAACAAGTCTCCGGTAAAAAAAAAATGGATTTGTGCTGATTATTGAGCATCAAGTTTAATAGGATCTATCGAAGAATTTCGAACTACTTAGTAAATGAAATTATGTACGGAGTAAATAGTTTATTTATGTTATGTTACAAGACTCATAACATAAATACATTAGCTACAAAATTCTAGTTACTGTCAATAGCCATTATCTGATCAAAATCATGTCCTACCAAAACTGGAGGAGGCATATTAGGATTGTTTGGCTGAGGGAGTGCAAGTAATTCACCACTTAGTAGAGAAACCACATTTGCCATGGTAGGTCTTTCTGCAGGGTCCTCCTGAACACAGAGAAGCGCGATATGGAGGCACCTTAGTATGTCTTCTATTTGATATGGCAAGGCAAGTAATGAGTCAACGAATTCTAGTTCTTTGCCTTCATTCCATAACTTCCATGCCTACAAAAAGTTTGAGGATTGTAGCGAAATATATAAAACTGAACTGAAAACACATTTACACATTGATTTCGATAAGGGCCATTAAGTCTAGGGAAAGAATGAAGGGATAATACTTACACATGAAACAAGTGACTTGGAGTTCTCTTTGAGGTAACGACTGCTTTTTATACCACTAATGATCTCAAGAACAACAACTCCGTAACTGAACACATCAGATTTCTCCGAAAACAAGCCTTCCGTTGCATACTCTGGTGCCATGTATCCACTTTTACATTTGAGGGATCTTCGTCAGTACTCAACTCAACTTGAGCTTATATTAACATAAAGGATTTTAAAAATTGCATGGAAGAATTTACTTACTAAGTCCCTACAACTCTCTTTGTAGTAGCTGTACTTTGATCATCACAAAATAGTCTTGCTATGCCAAAGTCTGAAATTTTCGCATTCATATCTTTGTCCAACAGAATATTACTAGGCTTCAAATCCCTGTGAATGATTTTTAGCCTAGATCCTTCATGAAGATACAAAAGTCCCCTAGCAATCCCATTGATGATGGAAAATCGAGTCTCCCATTTCAGTTCTGCACGGTTTTCTACATCTGAAATTTAGACCCTTAAGCTCAATGGTAACGGATTTTCTAAGCAGTAACCAAAGAGATAAATCGAACATGTATGATGTTAAAATATATAGTATGCAATATGCATATGTACCATAAATATACAAGTCAAGGCTTTTTTTGGGCAGCAGCTCATAAATTAGAATCTTTTCTTGGTTTTCAATTCCGCTTCCTATGAGTCTGACAAGGTTCCTGTGTTGGAGATTTGCAATGAGCATAATCTCAGTTTTGAACTCCTTTTCCCCTTGCCATGTCCTCCTTGCTAGCCTTTTCACCGCTATTTTCGCTCCATTAGGCATTACACCCTAAAAACTTTTTATTAAGATTATTCATTTGCAGACTTAATAACAGCATTAGGCTAGTAAGATACTAACAAGAAAGTAGACTGACAAATTAGTAACTCTTTTCTTCTTGCTAGCCTTCAGTTAGCTAATTAGCCTTTATTAGAGATAAATAATGTCTTACCTCATAGACAGCACCGAAACCTCCTTTTCCGAGCAATTTTGAATCAGAAAAGTTTTCTGTGGCATCTTTTAGAGTGGCTAATTCCATGAACGGCAATCCTTCTGTACTGACTAAGTTACCTTCTTCACTCACCACAACATCTTGGGGAATAGTTAAGGCTGACATTAGCGCATTTTTGTTCATCTCACTATCTGAACATATAGAACCCAGCATCACAGACAGTCAGGTATGGTTATGACAGATGCATCGCATGACAGACAGAATCATTTCTATCTAGTTACATACTAAAAGTTGAAATGAACACTTACCCTCTTGTTCTCTTTTTTTCATCCAACAATAGACAGCACATGAGACTGCAATAATCAAAACAATCGCTGTTGGAACGCCAATCGCCACAATCAGCACCCAGGTCTTGCTGCTTCTCTCAATCGCAACATATGTCGCTGCATTAAAACAAAATTCAGTAACATTGATCATAAAATTTCAACATCATTTCCAACAACAAAATAAAAATAAAAGAGACTAGTACATATGTGGAAGAAATTAATTACCATCGACAGCAGAAGCATTGTAAAACAGGTAAGTCTCGAATCTCATATTACAACTGAAGCTAAGAATTGTTCCCTCATTATGCAGAGAACAGCATCCGTCAAGATCTCCTAAAGCATTAGTTAAACAAGAGCTACAATCATCCGAGGATATATCTCTAGTACACTGTACTAATCCATAGATTGTGTAATCTGGAACTTTCACTTGTCCAACAGCAAACATATCACTGGAAGAATCATATGCAGCCTGCCACGACAGCCTTCTCATTAAACGCGACAAAGCTATGCTTGATACAGCAGGGTTGACAGCACTCTTGTCATTTTTAAACTTTCCTGAAAATGTCATGGAAGAGAAGAACATGTAATATGAGTATCGAATTTGACATAAGTCGAACCATATAGTAGCTTCAATTGTTTTACAGTGTTTGAAAATCTCCACGCTTGCATCACGGACACAACGTTCACAATCAGATGGAGACACATCTCCTCTACAAAGCGCTTGAGCATATATTTTATCTGGATCATTCCCTTCAGAACAATTATAGAAACCGTTGATCGATGTATTTGTAGGAAGAGAATTCAGGACTATTTTAAGATTATGTTCAAAAGGGGTGTCTACTGTATAATTTCCTGTTTCATTTGCAGGACAAGAAATGAACAAATGATCTGCAGTTAAGACAATAGTAGAAACAGAAAACAAAAGGCATAATATAAGATGAATTGATTGTATTTTACAGCTATTCATCTTCAAAACAAAGGGAATAAGATGTCAAAAGGCTCCACATTTTTGTAAGGAAGATGAGATTTTATTTTATTAAAGACTGTATAAATTGATTCCAATAATTAGAAAATTTCAAGTTGTTGTATTCCTTATTCAATAATAGATATGATAATCAATGAAACTCGAGGTTTGACTTCACCTTTTGTTTAATAAAAATTGTAGTTGCATGGATACAATTGAAGATAAGATGCCATTGGAAACTGTATGTCATGTTAGATTGCTTAAAGCAATATTTACATCAAATTGCATTTCTTTAATCAAAAAACAGCTTATTGACATTAGAAGACAGAAAATCTGCCAAAGTTTAGAAATCAGTTCTTGTTGGTTAGAATCAAAAATTTCAAAACTAATACTAATAATATAACTTATTCGGCTTTTAAGGAGATCGCGAATTAAGTATTATCTTACTCTAAGGGATCGGATTAATTTCACATCAGTTGCTGTGACCATAAAAATTCAGTCACTTTCTTTGTTACAATGTACTTCATGCAATGTATGCCATGGATTACAATTTGCATAATAAAGAAGTGATGAAGAAGTCAAGTCATGATTTCGAATAGCGAATAGGACTAGTAAAGATGTGCAACGTAAAACCATCCAAAGTAATCTATTAGACAATTGTTAAATTACACATATTGTTGAAGCTCAACTGTCAATGCTATTAAACAAAGCAAGGATACAAAGGCCAGACAGACGGCGACAAATATGGCACGTACGCCTAGATCAGCATAATGTATTGCAAATCAACTTTGGTAAACTACAACTGTATTAAATGGAAAAAAAAAAAATCCTACTTATAATAAAGAATCTGATGCAATGAAAAGAACAGATTCCTAATTTCAAGATTTGCATGGAAAGTCAAGCACAAAATTCATTCAAAGGTCTAAATATATTACTCTGACTTCAATTTTTGTACATTGAAACATACATTTATGGTTAAGTAGTATACTAGTATTAGCAGTGCACCAAAGTTACAACATCATCTACCAGACAGTTCTGGAATAAAACATCTGATAGATGTTGACATTCGTGGACTCGTCTCATAGTGATCACCTAACCTTATCAAAGTAAAGGCTGGCTGTTTGGGAGGTTGAAGTTTGAAATTATCAGTGTTCAACATATGAACAACCAATGACATTGTTGGCCGTTCAGTCGGATCCTCTTGAACACACAACAACCCTATATGCAAGCATCTTATAAACTCATCATCATCGTCGTTCTTGATATGTGATTCCTTTAATTCTTTCCATCTACCTTGGCTCCACAATCGCCATACCTACATTTTCATATGCATAGACAGCATGAACTAAGTTAAATCATTAAAATTGAATGGACGGAATATTTCATTTTGGGGGCCTAAGTGATTCCAAAATTGCAATTAACTTATATATCAGTCAAAGTGCTAGTCCAACTTACATAAGCTTGGAGGCTTGGACCATTTCCGGTTAAATGAAACCCAATGCTCTTTTTTCCGGTTATTATCTCCAACATCATTATTCCGAAGCTGAAGACATCAGACTTCACAGAATATATTCCGTGCATTGCATACTCTGGTGCCATATACCCGCTGTTAATTACAACATTAGATTGAAAAATGAGTACATAATTTGCAACTCAGCTTCAAAAAAACAAAGGAACAAAAAAAATAAGGCACTACAATAGAAGAAAAGCACTTACTATGTACCAATTACAGTGATTGTGCCTGCTTCATTATCAGTTTCATTTTCATAGATTCTAGCATTTCCAAAGTCAGCAATTTTAGGATTCAGGTCACTGTCTAACAATACATTGCCTGGCTTTAAGTCTCGGTGTATGATTGTTTGCCGGGATTCCTCGTGCAGATACAAGACTCCTTGAGCAATCCCATTGATGATCATGGTTTGTTTGCTCCATGTGAGTTGTGCGCGTTTCTGCATATCTAAAATTAAACAAAACAAGAAAAAAATTGAATTTCCGAACAGAACACAAACGACTCAGCCAAATTAGTACAGTTTTATGACTTGGAGTACCAGAGAGCCAAGAGTCTAAGCCGCCACAAGGCATGAGTTCATAGATAAGCAGTCGTTCAGCTCCGTCTACACAGAATCCCAATAGCCTGACTAGGTTTTTGTGTTGAAGCTTCATGATTAGGAGAACTTCATTTCTGAATTCATCAGTGCCTTGATCAGACGTAAGTGCAAGGCGTTTTACAGCAACTTTGGTGCCATCTTGTAGTACACCCTTATAAGATTGCAGTAAAAGTCATAATCAGATCATGAACACAAATATGCACCTTTTTAATAATCCTTTTGATATGCATACCTTAAATACTGGACCAAATCCACCTTCACCTAGCTTATTTTTGTCGGAGAAGTTATTAGTGGCAGCATGAATACTAGCCAAATCAAACAAGGGACTGTCTCTTCCGCGAAAAATTTTCCCTGCACATCATGATACCATTAGATTAACTGGGCTAAAAGATTAACTATTGTACAACATTGAAACTTGAAAGCTGAAACTCTTACCTAGTTTTCTACTTCTTCGAAGAAAGTAAAATATGCAAAGACCTATGAGTGCAGCTACGAAACAGGCCAAAGCAATCCCTATAATCCGAATTGTCCCTTGCCCTTTATTAATATCAAAGAAAGAATTGTCAGATACAAAAAAACCAATCATGTTTCTTGACTTTAAGCCTATGCAAACTCCAACCGAAATTCAGACACATACCTTGTTCTTCAGGTTCTTCTGACGTTTTTCCTTCGTAAAATGCATATAATTCATATCTCAGATAACAACTTTTACTCATTAACCTTCCACCTCGAAATTGATAGTTGTCCGAACCAAGAACTTCTTCTATAGCAGTCTGCAGACATTTATGACAGTCGTCTGATGACAAGTCAAGAGTGCACTGCACGAGACTATACACGCGTTGTGCACCTGAGAAAACTACTGACTGAGTTGCATACATGCTATGAGCAGAGGAATTATAACCAGCAGCCTTCAAAGCAAGCTCCTGTAAGCTGCTGTTTACAACTGTTCTAAACTTTTCAGGTTCCGAAACAACTTTTATGTTATACTTGTTGATATTTCCTGTCATATCCAACTTTCCGAAGAATTTTTGATCCGTTACATGTAGCTGGCTTACTTCCTCCCACACCATTGCATCCGTTGAATTCGGACACAGCCGTGTTATTGCTTGAGTTGCCATGTTTATGCTCATCCTGCAGTTCTCGAGTGTGACATAATCGTAACATAAGTAAAGACCATATACTGTCTTGCTATCGAATTTGTAAGAGACGTTGTAGAATTTCGACAACGAAGCATTCGAAGAGAGGGATTGCAGAAAGCTGTCAACATTTGTGTCTAAAAGTTTATTTGATGTGCTGTTGTTCTTAGCATATGGGCAGTACCAGTATGGTGGATCAGCAAGAACAAAAATGTTGAAGAAAACAGAAATTATGCAAAGTTTAAGCAAAAGTATATGCATTTTGTAAGTGATTATTATTGTATTATCATCTAAGTATGTGCAGAATTAACTAATGTTTAAGTTGGTAAAAATCAAATGATCAGTTATATTCTGAGAAAGAAAACAATTGTAATAGAACAAGTAGTCATTTGGTCAACTGAATAAATTGAATTAAGATAAGATAACAACCATGGTGTAAAGAATAATTTAATTAATTGATAGTTAGATTCAATGGTTTGGAAAATATTTTTACAATACCACAGCCCCTCGTAATCAATTAGGCATATAATAATAGTTATAAAACTCTATGATGTGCATTAAAATGGAGCCTAATAGGCTAACAGACCAATTGGTGAGGTTTTTCGTTTTTTCGATGCTAGGTAACCAAAAAGACCGTTAGACTGGTGATAAGGATCGATCTCAAAATATGTCGTTGAAATGATAAAAAGTTCAAACCAATTAGGTTATCCCTTTCTTAGTTTCGCTGCCAATTGATTAGAAGTTGTTGGCTTGCTACAACAATATGGAGATTATTAGTAGTTGCTCCATGTGAAGATGGTCTTGATTTGCTGGTTATTTGATAATTGATGATTTCATTGGATAGTGCAATTTTTATGAGGAGTTGACTTACAAAAAATGTAATAATATAAAGTACTAAGGCATACATCCCCATGAATTGAAAGCTTGGTTAGTTAAGATGTGATTGGATGGTGCATAAGGGCATAAGGTATAATAAAATAAAGATGCTTCCTAATATATGATGTTCAAATAAGATCTATGTAGACATTCGACAACCAAAAGCGGACTTAATTGATCACCTCTCTCTTCGATTGATTAATGTTCTTATACTATTCTCTCGGCCCCTAACCATGTCACAAGTTTATAACATTAAAATTTAGTAATATTGATGTTTCATAATTTTCAACTTACATCTTAAAATATTCAATCGAAACGAATACAACAAATAGTTTACGAATTTCGAGACAAAGTAGTAACATACAAACACGAAATCCAAAAAAAAAAAAAAAAAATCCCTCTTAAAGTTTGGTAAACTGAGAATTGATCGATTTAGAACAAAAAAAACCATGGCATTTCTTGTGCGAAAGTTAAAGTTGGCAAACAATTTCTCAACTTTACCCTCTCAAATCCTTCGAAAAACATCTTCCTCAAAACACTCTGCTTTCTCTAGTTTAAACAAACCCACGTTTCGTTACCTCAATACGTTTCGTTCTTTTGGATCATCTGCTACTGAATTAGGTAATTGAATTCTTACTTATTCTTTATCTTAATTACCCATGTTCTTGTTTTAGTATTTGAATCTGTTTTTCAAGTTTGCACACCAACTGTTTGTGAAATTGCTTCTGTGACAAAAAGTTTGAATTTTGACAAGCTTAGCTTTTGCTATGACTTATACTCAATTTGGGTATTTGGTGATTTATATGAACTTGATTTTAGTGTTTTGATTGTATTATTTAATGGGTGATGATGAGTTTTATAATGGGTAATGGTGTTTCTTGCTATATGAGTTATGACTATGGAGATTGTATAATAATGGGAAATTGGGAATTGATAATAGATTAGTGTTCAGTTATGTGAAACATGTGATTGTAGCAGTCAAAGAACATTTTAATAGATAAAAAAGGGAAAAATAGTTTTCAAAATCGTAGCTTTGTTAGTGACATTGGGTGATAGTTGAAAGGATTAATGAAGTAGACTTGTTAGTTTGGGAGTAATTTAAGTATATGGTTGTGCCAGCATCGGCGAAAACCCTACTGACCAAATAGGTGGTGGTTTCATTGTTACTTGAGATTTACCTTAGGAGGTTGTCATGACGGGATGGAATTATGTACATTGATGTGACAAAATCAGTGAAAACCATACTAAGTGACTGGGGTGGTGTTTTTATTTTTATTTGAGTTTTGTCTTTGGAGGTGATTAAAATGGGATTGTTCATTAATTAGTGAAAGAGAGGATAAAAGGGAGTTAAATGTGTTGGAACTCTGTTAGAGAGATTGAGTAATAACTAAAGAGATTGATGAAGTAAGCTTATTATATAAAAGGTAACTCGTGTACGACAAGAACCAAATTGCTTGGTTAGTGATTTCATGTTTTTTCTTTCTTTTTTTTTTTTTTTTGAGATCGGTGATTATTGATGTTTTGTCCTTGAAGGTTATCATATAAAATATTAAAGGAACTGATGTAGATAGTGTTATTTGTTTATCTGAAATATATAATTGTGGCACATTAAAAGAAAGGGTCGACTTACTTACGTTTGAGCTTTTTTAGAGACATTGTATTGATGTTGCAATGATGAAATGCAGTTGTTAATTTTGCAGTAATTGTTCATATTCTCTTTGTTTCAAGATTAGAAGATACATAGTAGATAATCAAGGGTCAGAGTGGAGTAATGGAGGTGGTTTGTTTCACAATTCGGCTTGTATTGATCCTGCAGCAGTTGTTTGAAATTGGTGCTGTTATCCACCCTAACGCCTCTTTGGGTGCAAATGTTCATATTGGATCAGGATGTGTGGTGGGACCTAGGGTCATAGTTGGTCATTCTACTACACTTGGGTATCCTTTTGTTCTTGCTCAATGTCTACTTGGGATTCTTCTTTCTTTCTTAGCTATTTAGCTTCGTGCATTTGCTTAGGTTAGTCAGAGTTATGATTCTTCTTTTCTAATTCATATGACATTGTGATCATTTTGTAGGCTTATTTTGATAAGGATTGTTCTTGGATTAAAACCAATGTTAGAATTCGTTTTTGCTGTCAATACCAGCAATTATTTCTAATGGGTTTTAGATGACAATGTAAAACCTGATTCTGTGAGTTATTTCACCGAATCTAGTTGCATGATTACATCCTGTGTTATATAATGGTAGAGAACTTAGTTTTATTGTGATTTTAGACTACCATTACTTTTATTGCATCATTCCTCGCTATTGGTACATGACAGATTATGTTTTTTTCAGGTACAATGTTACGTTGAGTAACTCTCTATTGTGATTCATGTGTTATCCCAACGATTTATGCATTGGGCAAGATGGTAAATTTGGACTTTTCATTTGTTTTCTAGCTGCCTCATTGTGCAGCTTCTTTATCACTTTTTACAATTTTGTGTATACTTAACATATAATTTTCCTTCCATAAGTAATGTAAACCTCTGCTAGTTTGTCGATGGAAGTGTGTTATTTTAAACCTGTTCGAGCCCACAATTTCTTGACTAGCTGTTTTTAAAGAAGCTTCTGTATAAAAACTTGCAGGATTTGGGTTTTTTGTAGATGAACAAGGAAACATGGCAAAGAAGCCTCAGGTATTCCTTTAACCCAATCTCCTTAACTTTGTTACATGTCAACATTAATATTATTTTTCCTCCTTAACTGGGTCTTTAGTTGCAATAAGTATGTATGCTTTCTATTCTCATTATTGCAGATCCTCACACCTATATTTGGTGTTAATTATCCTCTAAGTGCTAGTCTTGCTGTTTGTAAACTGCACTTTAGAAACCACCTAATCTTATTGGCTTTTGTGGTCTGCTGTTTTATAGATGATCATGAATTATGATATCCCTTTTTGTTAATTGCTCAAACATTTCAGTGAATTTTCAGATGAGGACTGAATCTTGTCTGAAATTCTATATTGCTTTTCAAATTTGTGGCATTTGCTGTAATTCTTCGAAGAACTGCTTTTGTATAAATACTCTGCTAGTAATCATAATCATCTACACGTAGAATGTAGATAGCATTTCAATATCTTGGGAGAGTTTGATTTTCTATTTTTCTGCATTTAGTAGTTCAGAAAAAGAAGTTGATGGTTTTTCTGTATGCATGCAAATGTTATTTAAAAGTATGAAAATGTGTATGATCAATCTAGTTCAGGCTTACTAACTCTACCAATACTATCTTCCAGACTCTTTATGTAAGAATAGGAAACCATGTGGAATTAGGTGCAAACACATGTATCGATAGGGGAAGGTGAGTGATGGAATGGAAGCTGGTTTAGTTTTTAAAAAATTATTGTTATGTTAACCTTCCAATATAATATTGTCCCATTTTTATATCAACTTCTATGCAGCTGGAGAGATACGACAGTAGGGGATTACACTAAGATAGATAATCTTGTTCAGGTTGCTTAATCTGATGTCTAATTTCTAGTATTACNGGTTCTTTTGCTTAATCTGATGTCTAATTTCTAGTATTACTGTTTATGCTGATCAAGTTTAAAGGGTAAAGTCTGGTTTTGCAGATCGCACACAATGTAATTATTGGCAAGAGTTGTATCCTCTGTGGACAAGTTGGAATTGCAGGCTCAGCAACGTAAGTTTCTAATGTCCTATAACTGCTGGCTTTTATTCAAGCATTTAGCTGATATTTTCTTAGCATTTCAAGCAGGATTTATATTTAACTGTGGAGGCTGATATAATATTGGTTTTCTGTCTTAGGATTGGTGATTATGTTACATTCGGTGGCAGAGTAGCAGTTCGCGATCACGTCTCTATTGTTTCTAAGGTTCGTTTCTAGTAATTTGAGTATACCCTTCTTGTTACTAGTAAAGTAAACCTGTTTTCGATAAACCTTTTCAAAGAATCAAGAGTAAGGCATTGTAATCAAAGAGTTATAGCTAAAAGATAGTATTTTAGCTCAAATCAGCAAATTCTTATGGTGCATTTGTTAAATTTTTAACAGCCATTATACTGTCTTACTGAATTAAGTAAAACCTAGGAACCTACTTTATCATAGTCTGTAACTCTGTCTTGGAATTTATTGAGTTACAGTTGCTTCATTACATTTCCGTCCTGTTAACACACTGATGGGTGTATTTTTATGCTATACCTGGTTTGAATATATGTGATACTGGTGCTTGAAGTTCACTCTTAGTATCACGGTCTCATAAGACTTAAACTTCAGTCACTCATACTTCGTTTTCACTGAATCTTTCAAAAGAATGTATTCAATTGTGCATTGCTCATTTGCTATTTTTGGTTACACTGACAATTTTAAGGCCAATACTTTATTTAAATGAACACCTTTGGTACCATGGTTTAAATTCTGAGATGCAAAATCTCAATTGTTGCTTGTTTGTATAGGTCCGACTTGCAGCAAATAGCTGTGTTACAAAGGACATCAAGGAGCCTGGAGATTATGGTGGGTTCCCTGCGGTACGTGTCTTTTATTGGTATCGTGAGACTTGTGATGAATGATGAACGGATTGGAAGTCTCTAAAACTTGCTTTGTTCAAGAATAAGAATGAAGTTGCTTCTGATATTGATTGACTGTACTGTACAGATCCCAGCCCAGCAATGGCGCAGGCAAGTGGCCGCTCAACGTTTGAATTATAAGAATGAAGTAAAGTGCTCTTGAGATAATTCGAAAATCTATCTTGATAATGGGTGCCTAAGTTTTTGCTGTCTTGGTAGTAAGATTGTGGCTGTTCTTCAAAATGAAGCGGCTAAAGTGAATGAGCAAGAATGTGTAAAATGCAAACGTTGTTTTTGATGTAATTGTTTTTGTTCGGAGCACTATAAAATGCTTTTGAAATCAAAACTCTGGAACGCGTTGAATACGATTCAGTGCCCTTGATTCAGACTTCAGAGGTTTTTGAGTTGAAGAGCTTATACCTAGGCAGTGCTAATTTGGTTTAATATATTTGAGCTGTAAACTATGATCTATATACCATTTTTTCGCTGAATTAACAGCTGAGAATGTAAAGAAATAAGTACAGAGTATTTAACATTTCGATCAATTCTAATATTTTCGATCAACAGGAGTATAACTTTGTTAAGTTTGCACATTCTACTGTATAGAAAAAAAAATCATCTGGTGCAGTAAATATTATTTAGCATGACCCTTTACAAAGTTTTACCTTTTTCTTCCTTAAAAGCTCTCCATCTGATCCAATATTGAACTCCCCTTGATATGTCAGTTTAGTTTTCTTACTGTTATAACCCAGATTTTTATATTTAATCTCTGTATGCAGCTCGACCTTCAACCTCGCTTCTCCTGGTGATTTTGAAATTGCCTTCCTAAGAGCTTCCAATTGATGAACATCAGTTTTCATATCAGTGTTTATTGAAGTTTCTTGCTTTTTCTCATTTGGAGGCACAAACATATCATTTGTCTTGCCCAAAGTACCTTTTGCATAATAAACTATTATTATGATGTAATCATAGGAAATGCTGTATACATTGTTCGGGTTCTTTACATGGAGGGCTACATGTATATCAGGGTGTTGGTTACTGTCAGACGATGGTGGTACAGAAAAATTGACAAGGGTGAATGAAGGTGGTTGATAGCGGAAATCTAGCCATAGAGCTAGTGCAACGATGCCAATGGCGACAAAGAAAATGACAATCCACCATTTAAAGCTTTTCGGTAGTGCTTTCATTTTTTATAGCACTTGCTAGAAAGGAAGGTTACTGAAAGAAAGGTGAAGAAACACAAGATAAACATAATTGATTCTTTCAGGTATGAAGTTATTTAGTATAATAAAACAAAGCTTCCTAATTACTGCAGTAAAGTATACTTACTAAAAGAGGAAATTAGGTGATGAAAAGTGAATTCAGGAATAGAATAACATATCAGAAATTGTTCTTTGATTTTACATTTGATAAAGATGTAATTATCTGAATGTAACAGGAAACTTGTGCTTTTCTTCTTGCATAATTTATTCGACTGCTATTGAACAAGGCTAACAAATATTCTCAAAGTGTTCAACAAATGCTTGTCATTGCAACAACACAAATACACAATGATTCATAGTTACATTTGCACATAGAGTAAAAAAAAAAAAAAAAAAGTAATTGAATGAGTTACTCCTCCTACAAACCCTTTGACTTCGCTAGGGCGTCGAGAGATTCTAATCTACCCGTCATAAAGACAAAAACTTCCCTACTACAAAGAGGAAAAAAACATATGGATTATATATATATATATATATATATATATATATATATAGGTTTGGAAAGGGCTAGTAATTTATACTCTAGCCTCTAGGCTACTTTGTCTCAATTTAGATATAACATTTTCCTTTAAGGAATCTCTCAATTCAATTGAACCTCTTTCGTTCTCATCTAATTTTGAGGTAAAAAGAGACGTGACCACTAGAAATGGGACGGAAAAAGTAGTTTCTGCTTCACAGGCTCAAATTCTATGCCCTTATTACCTAGGGATAAATTTCCATCCTCATCAATAGGCACAAAAGCTTCAAGCTTAATCAAATATTTCTTTGTTGTCCATCCAAGTATAATGTATGCGACTTTAGTTTCCAAGCCAACCTTCAACATTCTACTTTTATCTTCATTTCCTAATTTCATCATATGCTGGTTAATATTCACTAGCACTAAAGTTGATATATTGCTCTTTTCACCTTGAAAAAACCCTTGTAATGTGCTCCCACCCACCATAGAACCATTCTTGTACACATTGATCTTTGTCTCATCGTACATAATATCCTTACCTTTGTTTGAGTTTGTGATCAATAACAAGAACATCATAGTTGTGTTATTTTGCTTAATTTCTGCGCGATTTTTGATTGAGAAGCTATTGATGCCTTCTCTGGTTCCACGAAAATTGTTGTAATTTGTTAGAGTGTAAATTGGAGGCCATGGGAATAAACACATTCTAATTACGTAACAACAAAAAAAGAGAACAAGAAAAACTTCAATGAACCATTTAAAAAGAGGGAGTTTCGAAGGTTTTGAAGTTTCTTTAGGAACAACCATCTTTGAAAATTTGGTGACTTGTTATTTGTATTGTTATCTTACATGATGAATAACGTTACTATATATATACACTCGTGTATTATTTATTAATATATTTAAAACAAAAAAAATTGCAAATGACATGGATATCACAATGTTCTTTGAAGTAAAGTGATTTATAGATTTTATTAAAATAAATTCCAAATATGAAAAGCACTAACGCGTTTGTGCTTGTTTTACAATATTTTTTTGGTAAATTTGAAAGTTTTTGTGTATGATAAAGGAACTTCTTATGCAAAAAGGTTTCTTTACTTGTCATTTTGGAGGTTTCAGATTCTTTATTTTCCACTAGTGTGATCGAATACTTTCAGTCCACAATTTTCTTAAAGTTTATTTATATCATGATACGCCTGGTATAAGTAAGTGATATAATTTCATATACACTAGTTGACCGTCAAACCATTAACCATGCATCTATGATCTATTCGCCTGGCCGGAGATCAGTCATGACGCACAAAAACTAGAAAAAACATATACTCCTTACAAAGGTTTTACCAAAAATTTATATACGAATATTATCTCAAAAAAAAAAAAATTATATACGAATTAGCAATCCTAATAACTAAAATTAAATATAAAATTTTGACCTTCAAATTGTTTAAATGGATAAAATACAAGTGGTTAGATGAAGGAAGGTTATAAGAACAAACAAAAAAGGACATAAAGTTAAAATCTACTACGTTACGTCTCACCAGAGATTAGTCATGTCGCACACAAAAACTACAAAAAATTGAGAAAAACATATACTCCTTAAAAAGGTTGTACCAAAAATTTATATACGAATTTACAATCATAAGAACTAAAATTGAATATAAAATTTATATGATATGACCTTCAGACGTCAGATTGTCTAAATAAATAGAATATATATGGTTAGTTGAAGAAAGGTTATAAGAACAAATTAAAAAGGAAAGAAAGTTGAAGTTTACGTACTAAATCATACGAGTACTTAAATTACTTATACAACGACAGAATCATAATGGTATTTGATAATTTGAACCGTGTCAAAAGAACGAAATGAAGATATTCGTTTCAAATGAATAAAATCAAACTAATGAAGTATTATTAAAATGTAATTATTAAAATATTACGGAGTATTATTCAACTCCATGCATGTCTCCACGTGGAATTGCTAATATAACTATATAAGGGGATTAGCTTTTGTTTAGCTTTACTAATAATTAAAATATATTATATCGTACGTTTACTGTGATAATGTTCTCTCTCTCAAATCTCACATAAGGATATTTTCTATACACCAAAAAAAAATAATAATAATAATAATTAAAAAAATAAATAATAATAATAATAATAATAATAATGAAAAGGAGTATATTTTCTTCTTTGGACTAGTGTTTTATAAATGATGTAATATGGGTATTGATTTTTCCAAAATACTAAACCACTTTTTTGAATAAATATACGTAGTATCTAATAACAAAACTGGTGAACTAGTGATCTGATGATAGCACCATATTAAGGGATTCTTTGGAAAAGGTTTGTTTCCTCGGGTTTATTATTTTTCCAATCATTGAGCGATGTTTATGGTGAATTTCTTTACCTTTTTTTTTAGATAGGGAGTGTCACCGGCAAAAGTCCTGACACGGACGAGGGCCTGTGATAGACGTTGGAACTCCTAATCAGCCCGCCCACTCACTTCACACTAGCGGCTAAGGAGGGTCTTGGGGACCCTGTTAGACGAAAATAAGTAAATACGAAAGCTACTAAACGTATGCACGAAAATAGAGAGAAAACACATATATATACAAACGAATGGGACAATTACAATACGTTCAATAATGGTACCTTGGAAAATCCTCAAGGTCACCTATTTATAGACCACAAATAGGACACGACACTTGTTGTGCATGTGTCTAGACACTACAAACTAACACAACACTATTTACACAACATGGCAACGCTTGGTCTCATGAAGAGGTTCCATTGTTGTCGTTGTTGTCTCACCAACGAACACAATGACTCATGATCCATCGTGTCCCGGACACACATCCATATCGTCACATGCTGCATGTTGCCAAGCAACACGAGCCGACCAATGTACTAACTCACAAGTACCTCTTCGTCCCATAACTACTTAGGATGCTACTTGTCTTGAACCAACACCTTGTGATCTGATCGATCATGCCAACAACCAAGACACACGTCCATTGAGCCCATACTGTGCAGCACAAGTATGTCTAGCTCAAGCAATGCCTTGGCCTCTTGTACCTTCTCGGACACATGATCGAGCATGGAATGAGCTGCTCACGCCTTCTCACGGTCTTCACTTGACATCGTCTTCCCATGAGTTTTGTAAGACTAACCAACAAAGGCCCAGCCTTCCTTTCAAGCATCGCATCCAAGCCAGATCCGTCGCAAGTCTCGATTTTCCAAGCCTTCATCCTACACTATATATCTTGGATAACCTAACCTAGCTAGAGCTATGCTTAGCAAGTGTCCATACACATGCCAAGCATGCCGATGAACTTCCCATGAGCGACCCTGCTACTCTGACCCCATAGCAGAGGTGTACCCTCCTATAGACGACTATTTTAAGGAATCCAAAATACTGCAAGATAATACTGAAGTGACAAATAACTATACTTTCCTGAAAACCCGTTAACTTGTTTCACGAGCACTTTGCCAATGAACCCCCTTGGACTTCAAACGCAAGAAAAACATAGCTTTACAGAAAGTCAGAAGGGCAAGTAGTGATGGAGAATCGATGATCTCTTAAAATCGGGAATAAAGCTCTAACCAACTGAGCTCATAAATTTCTTAGCATTGATTGACTTGCAAGTATTTCGTGCATACAAAGCTAGTAAATACTTAATTAAGTCCTCAAAAGCAAAATAAAATTACAATAATGGTTTCCATCATTTTGAATACAAGTAATTTCATCATGGAATACTCCTTGCCAATTAAGAACCACTTCTTGGCTACATACAGTCGTGGAAATAAAGGTAATATAAGATTAAGCTTTAAGCTTTTGATGATTATTTATGTTTACAAGTTCCTAAATTAATGCATGCATCGTGGCAAGGAGAATTCACTTAACTATAAACGGTCTATAAAAAACAAGGCAAAACAACAAACTGCGAAAGGACCGGATTCGAATAGGTTACTTCGGACATGAGGACCTGATGGCCAGGGGCCGGGGTGAGAGCACACAGCAAATTCTGGAGGTTATGGGTTAGGGGTTAGGTCTGCAGAGCTTCGATGGGTGGAGCCACAGGTGTGCTAAATCGCTACGGGTGTGGTGCTTGGAACATTAAGACAACTTGGTTTCAAAGCATAATTGTAAACTTGCCTTGCTCATTGATTTTGGGTGTATGATGTATCATTACGAAGCTATCAAGATGAGCTTTCAATCTCCAATAGAATAATTCCAAAATATTGAGTACATAAAAAACTTATATGGTTGTATGAATTTAGACGTTCTAAACACATACATTTCAAAAATGCATCAATAAGAGCCTAATTTGCAACATACATATAGAGGGGTGCCACGTTTCTCATGCATGATAGCATTTTTGTAAATCAACTGAAATAAAATTTCCAAAACATCCCCATTTTAAATTTGCTTTACCCATCAACTTTAATTTAATTACATCAATTTGCCATGATGAGAACCAAAATTGTTTTTCATTTTGAGAGACATGAAATTTCCCATACATATATGCCAAGTACTAGTGAAGCATTAAAAGAAGCCATTTAATTAAAACCAACTAAGATCATGCAAAACTAAGCTGGCTCTAAAATACATGAAAAAGGCTCCTAATAATATGCACCTAAAACATGAAAAATAATCATGTACTTGGCACTCCTACTCCTACGTATGAAAACTCATCGCAAAAATTATTAATTTCAGTTAGAAGGGAAGATTATATGAGATTTAAACTTATAAAATATGTGTCACTGACGCAAGTTTTAATCTCATACTAAAATAACTCAAAAAAAAAAATCTAAATTGATGATGATTGATGCCTGAAAATAAATTTTATACTCCACCAGACAGACTTTTAAATTTCATCAAATGACTTTAATTTATAACATCTGACAATAATAATAGTTTTGTGATGGGAGCCTTTGATCAGGGGATACCATTTTGTGAGTGAAATTAATATTAATTTGTGTACACTCTCGCACTATGAGAGATTTTACAAAATAGTACTGTAGATATTATGATATTATAAAAATTGAAACAAGATATAAGAGAAACAAGGTTAGGGTGTTCCGGCCATGCGTTGATTTGAACAGTGCTACCATATAAGCCCCTTTAGCCTTTACATACTAAAAATTTTAAACATTGGTAGTGTGCCTAATTTCACTTGTGCGCTTGTAGTAAGCTAAGCTAAAGTTTTAATAAGTAACATAATAATAAATATTTTGAAACGGAAAAATGAAAGTGTTACGTATAATTACTAAACATCATCTAAATTATAATTGGTAACTTAGTATGTTAATAAATTAATTACAATCGACATTAAACACTCTCGAAATAATTCCTAATAATACAAAAAAAAAAACAATAATGCATCACAAAAAGGTAAAATTACATCAAATTAAAGACATAATTAAGATTAAATTAAGTAAAATAAACGCGGCATCTTTTATCCTTTAAGCTAGGCAAGAGCAAACCATCAGGGCCCACAGTAGTAACACAATTAGCATGCATTTTATGTCTCTTAGTATCTTTCGAAAGAATATGAAATTTAATCACAGACGTTATCTGAAGCTTAAATGGCACGCTCCCAGTCGTTAGATCTCGTTGCATTTCTGCTTGCTGTTGACTGCTAACGGTAAGTGTTGGCCCACTTAAGCCTGAGTTTATTATTGTTGTGTTTTTGGACTCTTGATCAAATGCTTCCGTTACTAATGGGGCCCCACCAATTTGGACATCTCTGTAGAGAATTGTGCACTCTATTGAGTCGTAATGAACAATTACCTGAAAATCAATTTGAACACAAACTATTACTATTTTGTGCTAAGGACCTGCTTTGCGGGTGAGAGTCGATCTTAAAATCTCTTGAAATTGGAAGGAATGTTTTAACCACTTCAGTAATTGAGTTATTTAATTCCTCACTTCAACAAAAACATATTATGATTTATGATAATATGTCACTCTATTTTTTGGATTATGTGGTGGACCTGATTTGTGGGATCAAGAGTTTGATTGATTGTATGGAGTGTTTTTAATTCCTCGTCATTTCTTTAGTATTTATGTACAACTAACTTATAATGAAATAATATTTGCTAAGTTAGGAGTGGAGCTACTTGTGTCAATCGTAACTCCCTTAGCTTACATACCTTGTGGTTAGGATTACGGATGGTGACATTGAAATTAACCGCACCACTTCCCGTACCAGCAGTGGCTTGGGTATGGACCAAAGCCGGAACTGAGAACTCCTCAACGTAGAACCTGGGCCTATGTGGGCGGAGAGCGATCCAGCAAATAAAAACTATAAGGCCCACAACAAAGAGGATGAATAAAAATATAGTGCATATGAACTTGGAGACTCTAGTGGTTAGGCTCTCCTTCACACGGTGGGCATAGTATCGGACCGTGTGCTGCCTCTGGTAATAGGGTTGTTGTTGTGTGTCAGCTCGATAACCCGGGTAATGGCCTGGATGTCTCATTCCCTATGAATCGTGTGTGTGTGCGCGCGCGTGTGCGTGTGTATATATATATGGCGGTGAGGTGATGGAACGTTTTACTGTGTTAGAGATTATTATGATAATAAGGAAGAACATAGTTTCGATGTTTTGAGTGCATATGTATGAGATAAAGTTGTTGAAGCATATGTTGTTGTAGCATGAAGAAAGAAAAGAATGTGAATGATTGTGAAGTGAATTGAAGTTTGTAGCTAAAGCTAATGTTTTTAAAGTAAGTTTTTACAGTATCTTGTGCAACCATGTTCTTCAGATTCTAAGAAGCATTGTTCTAATCTTCTTATGTACTTCTACTATTGATTTTATTGATTCTTCAACCTATGTTACGATATACATATATGATTGTATTATAATGAATCAATCATGTTTACGATTTCATTGTTCAATTTGAATTAATTACACCTACTTTGATGTTTTAGTGTTAATTAATGCGAACTAATCTCAATTAATCCGAACTAATATAGCATATAAGCATGTGATAGAATTTGATATTGGCCTATGATCGATACTACTAGTACGGAGTATATCCTAGAGCCAATAAAAGTCACTCTTGAGCTATAATATACTAATATGTACAATCAAAATGATTGTAGATGGCTTAGAAAATAGCAGACTTTTGCATAAAAAAGCTAACTCAACAATATTGTTGCTAACTTGCTATGTTATGGAGTTTTGGGAATGGAAAGAACCCCAATTGAGAGGGAAGTTGCATTGCTACTTGTTGAGTTGTCGTCTTATCGAGGTACTCATGCAAACTCCCACACCAGATTAGAAAAATGCTTAGATAGCAACGTAACAAGAACCGGGAGAAAATCTTGTTCTTCCATTGGAATGACTTTATTGCTTGAGGTTTTATATAATTGATCATAACTCATCATGAGTTTGGATGTTTAATGGTGGAATCCCTTGTTGATGAGAAAAAACATTTTGTTGGTCAATCATAGTCTTCACTTTCACTAATCTATCATAATTGCCTAAGAAATATTTCTCCCCCCAAGCTCTAGATTGTTCCACCGTATTACCATTATTATTGGTATAGTCCATTGTTCCAAGATCAAGGTCAATATAATTAACGTATGAAGCTCTAGGGTTAGACGATACAAAAGGTGTCATGTAATCGTAAACCCTCCTAACCCAACTCAAACACTGATTTTCATCATCTTCATCGCCCCAAAATACCACATACAAAATGTTATATAAGTTGCCTTTTCGATGAGGAAATGCAATCGAGTCATGACTTATACGATCCATAACCCCTCCATAAGGGTCTAATAGCAACAAGCCCTTGGGCTCTAACGCGGTCATTTCAAGAAGGTTCTCTAAGCCCTCAATTGAGATAGGGTCTTGAACATAGTCGGACTTAACCTTCATGTACGACTTACTTAACCAATAGCGCGATTTTAAGTCACTAGTTGTACTTCCTTTTGGTAAGCCCGAGAAGTACAACACAGACTCAATCCAAGTCATTTCGAAATACTTTTCTTCACTAATATCCAACTCCCTAAAATGTTGGTTTACAATTGAAGTTGCCTCACTTTTCTCCCCTAGATAAAACCCTTTGAATGTAACAAAAACATCTTTACTTTTACTAGCAGTAACAAAAGCTGCCATATGAAAACCATCATCCAAATTTGGTGTAACAACTTGCCATTTGTACACAAGTTTAGCCAACTCATGAATTGGGCCTTGCTTAGTAACACTAAAGCAAGTAACCCATTTAGGGACACTAACTAATTGGATCTTCCACCCATAAACAACACCCCAATTTCCGCCACCGCCGCCTCTTAAAGCCCAAAACACCTCCTCACCCATTTGGGCCCGGCCCATATCTCTGCCCTCAGCATCAATCAAGCCCACATCCAACACATTATCAGCTGAAAGCCCATACTTTCTACTCATAACCCCAAACCCCCCACCAGAAAAATGACCACCAACACCAACAGTGGGCCCTACTCCAGCAGGAAACCCATGGTAACTACTGTGTGCCGCAATAGCATACGATAACTCCCCGATTGTGGCCCCGCCTTCCACCCAAGCTGTCTCAGATTCAAGATCAACAATCACACGGTTGAGATTCATCATATCAATTATGACAAATGGGTTATCGCCACGTGGAATAGAGGACACCCCTTCATAACTATGACCACCACACCTGATTTTTACCTCTAAGCTTGATCTCCTGCAGCAAAGTACAGCGTTAGTAAGATGGTCCTTAGTCTCAGGGAAAATTATAGCCGTTGGTTTAGGGGTTAAATCGCCTGAAACTCTTAAATTTTGGAGTGAAAATTTAAGAAAATGATTGTAATGAACTGAAGAATGGTAGTTTGAAGATGGGTTTAATGTAAAATTCGTGATTTTATTTGTTTTTAGGCATTTTAAAATGGGGCTTTCTAGGGTTTGAGAATGAAGAAGAATGAATTTGAGGAAGAAGATGATGATTTTAAGTAAAAAAGTTGGTTTTTGTAGAGATTTTTTCATTGACGATAGTTTGAAATAATAAGATATAATGTGACAATATCTATGATTTTATGAAAAAACTTAGAAGAATGAATGAATGCATGCAAATGTTACACTTGTGATGTATGATAGCTAAAAAAATGAAGTTTATGTAGGTGGCTGAAGAATGAGGATCACACGTTTTTGTTGGTGAAATAATTTTGATGGGTATGGTCTTTATAGCGTTTAAAAAAATCTCCTTCATAAGTTTATCTTACAAATTTTAAATCACAACCGTTCAGTTTGAAGTCATATTATTTTTCAAATCATATTTTTTATTAAGTCACAACGTATAAGTATCAAATCACAATTTTTTTTAAAATAAAAAATAAGTCAAGATATATGCTTTTAAGTCGGAATGAATAGATTCCAAATCACTGAAAAACACCATAATAATATTAATTTAGTAAATTTGTCTTAGAGATTTTTTTATAATTTCCCGTGTATTAGTGCTATAGTGATTTTGTTTTAAAACTTTAAAACGTTGATTGAATGCTTTGCACGCATACCTAGGATATTTTATTTTATTTTTATTTTTAAATTAACATAACCTGTTCTATCATGTAACTGTATAATATCTATGAAATTACTGTGATATGTATAAATAGTAAATCACATGACATTTTCGCAGATAAGTAGAAAACTTTATTACCATGCTACCCCTTGAAATTCATATAAAAAGACGATCCTACCCCTGAACTTTTAACATATTACCTCAAAATGTCATTGTGATATGTAATTTTGCATATCACTGTGATTTACTGGTCATCCCTCTATGTAACTTGATTTAAAATGATCATATGTTTATTTAATTTAAAATGAATTAATTATTAATTGGTTATAAATTAAAATGGCAAATTTTTTGTCTTTATTAATACATTATTGGATACAATTGGTTGTAAGTTGTAATAATAGGATATATTCTCGTCATTAGAAGACATTAATACATTAGTGGCTGGTTTGGTATGTAGTTGGTAATAAATAATGGTGATAATTGGAATGAGTTTTGAGTATAGTTTTGTATGAAAAATCAACATTATATTATCATCATCATCCATGATTATAAAAATTAACCTTGTAATCGTACTGCGATGGAAATGTTTTTTTCAAACTAATGTATTCTCTACATATTTCTACTACTGTATTTATTCTTTAAATGAGACTGTTTTACTAAATAATTTGTATTGCACTAATTATAATAGAAAAAAAATGATTTTCTTAAACAATTCACATATAAATTTATTTTCATTACTACCATTTATGGGTCAATGGCAACCTACCACAATATTATTATTTAAAGCCATCGAGGGTGATCAATGTATCTAACTTGAAACTAATTTTTTTTTTTTTCTTTTTTGAGGGGAAGAAGAAGTTAATGGTTGCTAAATTTAGTAAAATAATGATTTAAAATAAGTAAGTGTGGAGGTTGAAAAAAAGGTTGATGAACTTTTGTGTACGAACAATAATGGCCTAAATGGGGCAATATTCTAACGAGGAAATGAATAATGCAAATATACAATCAATAGTTCAATACCAAAGAAACTATATATGAAGAGCCAACAAACACAATTTTGTTGATCGATGCTAAAAGGCAAAAGAAATCTACATAAAACAAGTTAAACATGTTTTCTTTCTCTAATATTTTTCGGGCAATTTTTATAATTGGAAGGTTTTGTACCTTCTACAAAAATTTTGTATCTTTTTAGTTGCAACAAATTGACTTTCACACACGCATGTTGATGTTTGATGCTAGTAGACGATCATTAATATCTACAATTGCATTATGCAGTTTTTTTATAAATACATAGTAAAAGTTATAAAAAGTTGAAATTATAGAATTGTTTCACGAGCAATCTAATAAAATATAACATGTATACGTTTCACAACTCTTGGTTAAAATAAACGATTTGAGTAGTGTATAAGTCATGCTATCAAAACTAAAATTAAAAGAAATGATGGGGCCGGAGTAATATAAAAAGTATTGTTGTCTAGGTTAATGGTTATAGAGACGTGCGGCCTCAATCCATTCCGATGAATTTTGATCTAGGCAGAGGAGTCAAGTGACTCAAGTCCACTTACTAGTCTAACAAGCTAAGGCCTAAGGTTCTTACGGGGTCAAACCTTATTGTGGCACTTGGCAATGTAAGAATGAGTGATCCTCGGGCTTTGTCTGGGATTTATATACTACTTTTGTAAATATTTAGCTGTAACAAACAATTTCTTTTAATATTTACAAATGATATATACCTATTTATTACAACTATATATTTATGGAGATAGTAATTTATGGAGATAGTAAATTATACAGTATATGGTTTCTTTAATTTTGTTCATTATAATTTGCCGATTCAGTCAAAACTAATGAGGTCGCACTTGAGAGACCGTCTATTCTCCATGGTCTTAGACTAAGCTATTAACCAATAATGTACTTACTATGTAAATAACACCGAGTAGTATGTAATTAGCAGTGCACTACTCATCTACATTATTAGAAATCAGGAATATATAATAATAGCCAATTCATCCCCAGTAAAACCTCCGTGAAATGAGATAACACCACAATTTGTAGTTATATTACCTTGAATTCCTAAACTGAAATCATGTATTGCTTAGATGGTAAGCTAGACTGTTGTAGGTTCATATTTGATCACCCAATACTAGTCTTATAATTCAGTTAATTACTCTTACTAATTAACTTGAGTAATTCACTTCTTTTGAAAGTATAATAACTAGTAATGTAATACCGTTAATTAACAAACCCATGTGTTAGATAAGCAGCATTCACCCAACTCAACCTGGTAGTGTTTTGTTTAATTCCATGCTGGATTAATTACTAAGTTTGTGCTAATTAGTTATATGTTTTATAACATTATGATGCACGGAGTAGTTATTAATGATGTGGATATATATTTCATGTGATTTAGTACCTATCGCTTTCTAATTAATCATCACAAAGGTAACAAGTGAAGTAGAGCTGGCAAAAATTGACATGATGATATCAGAATAGTCTATAGTAAAAAATGATTATTACAATCAAAATTGCAAATTAAACCGAAGATCATTAAACATAAATTAAAATGCTATTACAAAGACCTTAAAGGAAAATATATATCATCGATCTTAATTATTATGAGATTTTCTACCTTATTCGACAATGGATAAGGGATTTATGATTGTTATTTGGATTATATATTGATCACAGATTCACAGGTATAAGTTTATGAGCTTTAATTTGCTTAAGCTAAACACTAGCTAGTGAGAGTTTAGCCTTAGTTTAATATTATGAACCATCCATATCAAGTAGATCAACAAATAAAACTAACCAACAAAAAATAATGTTCATTCCTAGGAAATTTAAATGTAAATTAAAATGAAGCTACGTAATAACAAGTTACAATAACGGCACACCGAATCACTGCTTAAAGCCAAGAAGTATATATATATATATATATAAGAGAACTCATGTTCTACTAAACGCACAATTCACAAAGCAAGTTAAATAAATAAATAAATATAAGAGCTAG
The DNA here is from genome assembly GCA_016808085.1 of Suaeda aralocaspica. Classification (NCBI taxonomy): domain Eukaryota; kingdom Viridiplantae; phylum Streptophyta; class Magnoliopsida; order Caryophyllales; family Amaranthaceae; genus Suaeda; species Suaeda aralocaspica. The sequence continues at coordinate 1,711,516 of PYUH01000101.1, forward strand.
CTAATTGAACTATCTTAAGTATTATCATAAATGTCTAGTCCAAAAATTACCATTACTTTCTTCCTACACTTGCTTATAGCTATGCCCTTCATAATTCAAGGAGTTCACGTTGAAGATGGTTATGGTCTAACCGTTGGGTTTTATACCTCGTCGTGTCCTCAAGCTGAAGCCATAACAAGGAAGGTTATCAATGAAGTTATCGCGATTGCACCTTCTCTATCAGGCCCCTTGCTACGTCTATTCTTCCATGATTGCTTCGTTAGGGTAATGTGTATTTGTATATTTTCATTTAATTTGATTGGGAATATTTACCTTACCTGGTCGATTAAAATTGTTTTTCATTATTGAATATCATTTTCATTTCTCATAGTGTATAAAGTTCATGTTCTAGGGTTGTGACGCGTCCATTCTATTGGATTCTCCTTTCAATCAAGCAGAAAAGGATGCACAACCAAATTCAAGTCTTAGAGGATTTCAAATTATAGAAAAAGTTAAGACTACGTTAGAGCAAGCATGTCCTGGAGTTGTTTCTTGCGCAGATATAGTTGCTTTAGTGGCTAGGGATGCTGTGGTTGCGGTAATAACTTCCTATCCTTATGAAACTTTTAGTTTCTTATAAAAAAAAAAAATGCCACTTTGACTTTCGCAAACTTTTTGGAAAACTTTATATATAATGCATGCATGTTTTACAACAATTTAATGTACACCCGATATATATGTTTAAAGTATATATACATACGTCTGGATTCATATCTATAGGTGGGTGGACCATCATGGGAGGTGGAGACAGGAAGAAGAGATGGTATAATATCATCCCTTGATGAAGCCCGAAATAATCTTCCTCCATCAACATTGTCCATAGACTCACTTAAAGCAAGTTTTCAACAAAAAGGACTTACAACTAAAGATCTTGTTGTTCTTTCAGGTAAATTTATCCTCACAAACCATGTAATTTACAACATATTAAAGGTTACATAAATAGATATATGATACTACATAGTTCTCCTACAATTATAATATATATATATATATTGTACGTTTTTTCAGGTGCACATACAATTGGAATTTCGCATTGTTCATCTTTCATAAGTCGTCTGTACAACTATACTGGGATAGATAACACTTCTGATCCTACCCTAGATTCCGAATACATGGATAAATTAATGGTGAAATGCATGAAAGACGGTCCAAATGCATTAGTAGAAATGGACCCAGGAAGTTTTAAGACCTTTGATGAACATTACTACGAGCTTGTGTCCAAGAGAAGAGGATTGTTTCGAACTGATGCTGCTTTACTTGATGATCCCGAGACTAGAGCTTATGTTGAGGACCATAAATATGGCGGTAAAACAGATGATTTCTTCTATGATTTTGGAGTGTCAATGAATAATATGGGAAGGATAGAAGTTCTTACTCGTAATTTTGGTGAAATTAGGAGAGTTTGTTCCAAAGTTAACTCAATCTAATTCCGTTTATGGTCAAATAATACTTAAATGTAAATTTCTTTAATGTGTTTGGGCATCATAGTAGTTTACATAGTCTTACTATGTTAAAAATATTCCGTATTTAATCTTGTTTAATTAGTCGTGATTAGTATGTATAGTGTATTGTGATGGGAACTTATTAAACTTATTGGTGCTAATTAATTGAAGCATAATAAATTTGATAGAAAGAAACCTTGTAACAACTAATCGATCGGAACAAAATAACGAGTATAATAAGATGGTAGTCATTTTATGAATCAATGATGGTAAATGCGTACGGAAAATTGTACCATCACAAATCATTATGAGATCATGCATGGGCCTTAAAATAATACGTCTCATAATTATATTATACCATGGGCCTTATGTAGACAATTTTTATTTTTAAATTGTGGAAGTTGGGTCGTTTGATACCATTGGGCCTTAGAAGATCATAGTTGTAGACTTCTAATCAAGTGTGATTGAATAAATTGATAGGCAAGCTTGATAATGATGCAAGCATTTTTTTTTCCCTAGATTTTTTAAGGGTATACCTATGAATTTTGCTTTTACTAAATTATACCTTATGAATTTCAAAATTCTTACTCTTATAATAACCAATTTGCTTAAGCCGTTCCCTTGTAAATAATACTAAGTTACAAATTTGGTTATGGAAAGTTAACCACAAAGATATCTAAAGACTCTAGGATACATCATAAAAAAGTAAAAATAAAAACTTTTTCTTACATCCCATATTGTTAAACAAACTAAGTTAGTTTCATATGATGCACAAATGTTAAGTAGAATTAATCTATTGTGTATTCAATCTTTTAGTTTAAATAGAATTATGATAATGAATTTTTTTTAATTGAATTGAAAATTAATTTCATTCGAATGTGAAAAACAACAACCCTGTAATAAATTAAAATTTGTTTTGCGATTTAAATCAACTAAATTATAATTTTCTTTGTGACTACAACATTTCATTTATAACATTCAAATTAATTTTTATAGCTCCTAATTATTTTTCAATAAAATATCAAAGATATTATTATACTCTATAATAATGTAATTGATTTTTTGACCGGAAATCTAAATATGTAATGTCAATAAAGTGTGATAATGATGTATGACTATACTAGTATGTCATATATATTATTGTCGTGTATAGATCAAGCTAACTTGTACTAGCTTTATTCAAGTTTCTTCATTCTCGCATAAAAAAACTAGATCACTAGAAGAGTATGGAAGTTGCCAAGCTAGGCTCTAAATAGAAGACCAAAATTAAAGTCAAAAAATCTAGACGTCAATTGTCATGCATGCATGTGATCAAAGTTAAACGTACTTTCGTCAAAATTCTTATATCCTCCCATCCAAAAATAATTCTATACCCTAACTAACTTCCATGGCCGATTCGCCGCTATATAAAATTCAAATATCTCATGCATCAAACAAAATACAGTTACAAAAACAAAATTATAATTCCACAATTTGTGTACATACGTTTTATCTAAAGCTTGTACTATTGTACACTACTCTTTTTATAAAGAGGTTGATTTTACTACATACTACGATCGTTACATTTCAATTTAGATAACCTAAATGAATCACAAATAATATTGAAACACATAGATGATATAAATTTTAAAATACGTACAAATTAAGAGATTTCGACAACTCAATAATCTCAGTGGTCTCAATCATTATTTGTATATGCAACTTCGATACAATTTTAATTTTGACAGAACTATGTAGATATTTGATAGGCCTGAATTCCAATTAGACCAACAGCCACTTTTTGGAGCCATGCAAATATATTGGCAACCCAAATAATGACATTTTGCAACACCCCATCAATATTTGTCTTACACTCTTACCCCTAGATTGGTTCGTGGCCTTGTATTAAATGGACAAGATTTTTCATAAAATCAAATTATACAGACAAAAAAACATAATTATTCTACGTGGTATTATCAGCATTTGCTGTTTTTTTGGTGGATTAGGGATAGATTTTTTGGTATTTAATGCAACTATACTAGTATAATTACTTACTATACGTTGGTTTGTATAATGTATTGTATGCATGAATTTAACAAGTCCGTAGTACTATATGATGAGTGACAATAATACAAAGATCGAAAATGTTTTTTATTTGGAAGTTGTGTTACAAATTTTGTATTTGATATTCCGTAGATAGAATATTATTTCAATATATTCTATAGAATATATACTTGTATATTGTCTAATATTAGTAGATAAAATACCTGCTTTATAAAAAAAATAATAATAATTGAGTTGTAGGCTTGTAGCTAGCTACCTTAAAGATTAAAGGTTTCCAAATGCTGTTTTTTTTTTTTACAAAAACTTATATAAGACCGTGTTATTTGGTAAGTCTACTATGTTAGACAAAAAAATATGTTAATTAAATTAATGACGCTGATAGTTAAAGAAAACTACAAATAGTTAATAATGGTTTTACCTAAGACGGTCTTACATGAGACTTAGCTTGTTATCTTTTTTCTCTCTAACTCCGACTTTCCTCCTTTTCTTTCAAATTAATGTTACACTCTACCCAACCAACCGACATATAAATGCATTATCTCACTTGACCACTAATTTGATATATAATGTTGCAATAAGCATATATAGGTGATCAACGTACAAAATATTACATGACCATAGATATATATAGTTTCATAGCTTAATTAATATATAATAAAATAAGCTATTCCATATATAGTCGGTGACTTGCAAGGTGAACCGTGAACAATTGAACATGAATTTCTATTTTATTTTTCTTTTGGGATTATTGGGATATGATCAATATAATGCGGTACAAAAAAACAAAACTATAGACTTATTATTATATGATACACGTACCCCATATAATTACGTCGGATGTTTATCCCGTGATAAGTTGGTCAATATTCTACTGTTTTCAACATTATAATGAGATCCTTTTTTTTTTTTTTTTTTTTTTTTTATATCAAAAANAGTTAGTTTCATATGATGCACAAATGTTAAGTAGAATTAATCTATTGTGTATTCAATCTTTTAGTTTAAATAGAATTATGATAATGAATTTTTTTTAATTGAATTGAAAATTAATTTCATTCGAATGTGAAAAACAACAACCCTGTAATAAATTAAAATTTGTTTTGCGATTTAAATCAACTAAATTATAATTTTCTTTGTGACTACAACATTTCATTTATAACATTCAAATTAATTTTTATAGCTCCTAATTATTTTTCAATAAAATATCAAAGATATTATTATACTCTATAATAATGTAATTGATTTTTTGACCGGAAATCTAAATATGTAATGTCAATAAAGTGTGATAATGATGTATGACTATACTAGTATGTCATATATATTATTGTCGTGTATAGATCAAGCTAACTTGTACTAGCTTTATTCAAGTTTCTTCATTCTCGCATAAAAAAACTAGATCACTAGAAGAGTATGGAAGTTGCCAAGCTAGGCTCTAAATAGAAGACCAAAATTAAAGTCAAAAAATCTAGACGTCAATTGTCATGCATGCATGTGATCAAAGTTAAACGTACTTTCGTCAAAATTCTTATATCCTCCCATCCAAAAATAATTCTATACCCTAACTAACTTCCATGGCCGATTCGCCGCTATATAAAATTCAAATATCTCATGCATCAAACAAAATACAGTTACAAAAACAAAATTATAATTCCACAATTTGTGTACATACGTTTTATCTAAAGCTTGTACTATTGTACACTACTCTTTTTATAAAGAGGTTGATTTTACTACATACTACGATCGTTACATTTCAATTTAGATAACCTAAATGAATCACAAATAATATTGAAACACATAGATGATATAAATTTTAAAATACGTACAAATTAAGAGATTTCGACAACTCAATAATCTCAGTGGTCTCAATCATTATTTGTATATGCAACTTCGATACAATTTTAATTTTGACAGAACTATGTAGATATTTGATAGGCCTGAATTCCAATTAGACCAACAGCCACTTTTTGGAGCCATGCAAATATATTGGCAACCCAAATAATGACATTTTGCAACACCCCATCAATATTTGTCTTACACTCTTACCCCTAGATTGGTTCGTGGCCTTGTATTAAATGGACAAGATTTTTCATAAAATCAAATTATACAGACAAAAAAACATAATTATTCTACGTGGTATTATCAGCATTTGCTGTTTTTTTGGTGGATTAGGGATAGATTTTTTGGTATTTAATGCAACTATACTAGTATAATTACTTACTATACGTTGGTTTGTATAATGTATTGTATGCATGAATTTAACAAGTCCGTAGTACTATATGATGAGTGACAATAATACAAAGATCGAAAATGTTTTTTATTTGGAAGTTGTGTTACAAATTTTGTATTTGATATTCCGTAGATAGAATATTATTTCAATATATTCTATAGAATATATACTTGTATATTGTCTAATATTAGTAGATAAAATACCTGCTTTATAAAAAAAATAATAATAATTGAGTTGTAGGCTTGTAGCTAGCTACCTTAAAGATTAAAGGTTTCCAAATGCTGTTTTTTTTTTTTACAAAAACTTATATAAGACCGTGTTATTTGGTAAGTCTACTATGTTAGACAAAAAAATATGTTAATTAAATTAATGACGCTGATAGTTAAAGAAAACTACAAATAGTTAATAATGGTTTTACCTAAGACGGTCTTACATGAGACTTAGCTTGTTATCTTTTTTCTCTCTAACTCCGACTTTCCTCCTTTTCTTTCAAATTAATGTTACACTCTACCCAACCAACCGACATATAAATGCATTATCTCACTTGACCACTAATTTGATATATAATGTTGCAATAAGCATATATAGGTGATCAACGTACAAAATATTACATGACCATAGATATATATAGTTTCATAGCTTAATTAATATATAATAAAATAAGCTATTCCATATATAGTCGGTGACTTGCAAGGTGAACCGTGAACAATTGAACATGAATTTCTATTTTATTTTTCTTTTGGGATTATTGGGATATGATCAATATAATGCGGTACAAAAAAACAAAACTATAGACTTATTATTATATGATACACGTACCCCATATAATTACGTCGGATGTTTATCCCGTGATAAGTTGGTCAATATTCTACTGTTTTCAACATTATAATGAGATCCTTTTTTTTTTTTTTTTTTTTATCATTAATCAAATAATAAAGGAATTTGTCATTACCTCAAACCAACATATACACTACCCCACCAATAGCAATTGGATGACATGCATGCATGGTATGGTTAGCTGTATAAGTTTGGTTATTATTTGGTTTTGCATTGTACTTGTTAAACTCAATGATGAATACCTATATACTTAGCTTTTATATAATTAAACAATTCTTAGCTTAGAGTTGTTCATTACTAGGAAGCCTCTTAATTAATTTGCTTGTAATTAGTTAGACTTCCTAATAATAATTATCATGGCCTTGGATATATATATATATATATAACAAATTATTATTTTGATAATAATCATTTGGTTTCAATTCTCATAATAATCCAATATGACTTACTTATCATTAATTCATTATAGCTTGTAGTATTATCCCAATCATGGTGTGGTCCTATGTTTACTATATGGTTAATGGTAATGGATCATTTGGCACAACTATGCAAGTTACTTTCTCTTTCTGTCTCTACTTGTTTGGCTGAATCACATTTTGCGATCTCCAAATTTCAAAACCAATGTGCATTTAATATAAATCACTTATCTTTAGTAAAAAAAAAAAATTCATATTTTTATAATTTTTTATAAATTCCAGTTATTGTCTTTGTAATAAGACCCACATTATTATACAAGTATTTCTTTTATATACTCCTTATTAATAATGGAAATTATCGGAGTACAAAATTGTATAGATTTTCCTCCAAAAGGCAAATGACAGGATAAAAAAAAAAAACATTTTATGGGCTACTTTATACGTAGTACGTACACTGGAGTATTAGCTAATGTATAAATACTCAATTCTTATATAATTGTATACAAATGTATTGATGTAGAGTCCAGGCTAGATTGTTAAGCAAAACTTTACATGTTGTGGTTCAAATCAATTAATTAGCATATTGTCATAACTTAGCTTTCAGGTTGACCAGTTAAAGATGTGGTTACAAAATTGATTGATTAGTTTTTCTATTAGAGTACCAACTCAATCAAAAGCCTAAACTGATAGTTGAGTAATTTCACTTAGAAAGGAGGGGTACGGTAAATGATATTCGAACATGTGCCCTTAATTTGTGTTACACTGGCACTGCTGATATCATATTAAATGATATCATATTAAAAGACCAACTTAACCAAAAGCTTAAACAGACGTTATGTTTGAGGTCAAGGAATAAATTTTTATACTCTATCATTTTCTTCTTTTCTTCTTTCGATCTTTGATTTTTTTAAGGGATTATATAATTGATTACTTATTTGTCATTCTATGAAATATCTATAATTATTTAGCAACGTATGAAACAGTAAGTCCATTATGACAATATATGTCTATTTAACAAAAATCATTGACTGAGTTAGCTATATAGCTTATTGTCGAAGAGTGTGTACTAGGGCATGGCATTGGAATATTGGGTGGCCAGCTAAAAAAGATTATTTATCATTGTATCATTATTATTATTTAAAAAAAAAAAATTATCCCTTTGTATTATCCAACTTCCGTTTACTGGCTGTTGAAAAAAATAGTCAAATAATTATTACTTAATCTTAAAGTGAAATTAAAGATGACAATATATGAAAATAAGCAAACATTAAACAATGCTTGTAAGAAAATAAAAGCACGTGGGGTAAAGGCGGGAAGGAGAAGTTTGGTTTGGCAACATGCCATGAGCCCATGAAATGGTAGTATATGATTATATTGCTAACAAGTACTCCACTAAAATTATTCAACTCAAGTAATTAGTTAAGTTTAATTTCCACATTGCTTTAATACAAATACAATACATCTGATGTACATTAAATTAGTACGACATTTTAAGGTAACTCATCAATAATTATAATTCGGTAACTCCAACATAAAAAAAAGTGTCTATATCAAAGGTTACTATATTAATATAAAAACGATATCTATGTTATTATAAGTTGTTGTTATTATTATTATTATTATTATTATTATTATATATAAGGAAATATTAATCCAGTTATATATCAATTTAGTATACACTCGATACATATTAAATACTGAAACTTTGTTAACAAGGTAGGGTCTACAACAGAGACATTAAATGAAAGGAATGTTGGTGACTTGGTGGGACGGCGGAATGCATGAAGTGAGACAGACAAGAATTTGGGTGTACTTATCTTCTATAGTGGACTCGTCGTGAACTTGATCTACCGCGAATTTTATGCCATCGTGTATTCGTGTTTCCCACTATTTGAGACTCTCCGGTCTCCACCACCCTTAGAAAGTATTTCATGCATCATATCATTCTTAGTGTAATTATATCATTTTGTTATTTTTATACTCCTTATATTATATCAGGGTTTTTGACACTATTTATAGTATAATTTTAACTTGTTTTGGTGTCTTATACGCAACGAAAAATATAAACATATGTGATCTTATTTGATTCATTTCGATGTAAACATTTCAAATATAAAATTTTTATAATTTTTAAAAATATATAACTCAATATATTAATTTTTAAAGTTGTTTATTAGGAGATGTGAAAAAGTAAATGTATCAAGTAAAAAAAGACGGAGGTATTAGAGGACCATCTCAACCAAAAGCTTAAGCTGATGGTTGAGACCCAGGAATAGTTTATATACTCTATCAGGAGGAACATAATACAAGAGTTGGGAATAATGAAATCTAGGTGAGTCATGTGCAAGCTATTGAAAAACTAATGGACTGTTTACATCAACTTAAGGGAAATTGTAAATTTATAATAGTTGTTGTTTTAAGAAATTTATCAAAGGGTAAAAGAGACACTTCAAGTGTAATGGAGGGAAAAAGAGATTCATTAAAAATTAATTTTATACAAAAAGTTCATCATAATTTCTATAATGCCACTTGATTAATATAACTTCATTTCTCAATGTGAGAAAATTAACTCCCCGACCTCTCAACTAAAATCAATTCAGTTCAATTCAGCTCCAATAGATTCAATTTAGTTTTGCTCCAATCAGTTCAGTTTAACTTTATTCGATTCAGTTTAAATTTTTTTTATTTTGCTAATTTATTTGTTCCTTAATTTGTTCATAATTTTAGTTGTTCATATATATATATATGATTTTTTTCATAATATTTATTTCTTCATACTTCGTAATATATTTGTTCATAATATTATCATTATTTTGTTCATAATTTTAATATAAAGATGTATTACTGATTTTTATTTCATAAAATATAAACTACCAGTAACAAAATTTTTTTTATTTAATAATTATTAGTGGATTAATATCAAATTTATTACTATGTCATTACTCCGTCATAGTTAAAAATCATTAATAATCCATAGTTAAAAATCAATAGCCATAGTTAATCCATAAAAACCATAGTTAAGAATTAATAATCATGATTAAAAATCAATAGTTAAAAATCAATAATCAATAATCTATTGTTAAAAACAATTAATCTATAATAAAAACTTTCAGTTCATTTCAGTTCAGCTCCAATCAGTTTATTTCAGTTCAGCTGTTTTCAACTGAAGTAAACAAGCTCTAACAAATGCAATTTTATAATAGATATCTATTTTTGAAAATCTACCGAAATATTGAAATGAGTTGTTCGTTGATATTTCAAAATTTTTGCGAGTAACTAATAATGTTAAATTGATTGTAGATCAATTCGTCGTGATGTAATTTTCTTTATTATCTCTTTCTCTATCTCGGTTTTAAAGTGTATTTTATTTCAAAAGTTCAGTTCCACATTTAATGATTTTACGTGTCTATTTAACTAACTAAGCTAAAATTATGATGGTAATATAACAACTGGATTGAATAATAATGAAAATAAAAAATAAAGTCCAAAAGAACAAAGTCGAGAACTCGTAGAGTAGCTTAAGGAGTACTTTATTCTCCTATCAAGCCATCATTCACGAGGTCCATACTCATAATAGAATTGAGGTCATACTCAAATCTCAATATGTCTATTTGTGGGGTTTTACTTTGGCGGTTTTGGGGAGTTTTAGGGAAGGGTTGTTTTAATACTAAGCTGTCAATTACTTTACTTTAGAACCACAAAAGCAAGGGCTTAACTCTTACCATAAAATAAATCATACTTTTAATATATAAATTGGAAATACAGTCGTAGTATAATTAATGTACATAAAGAAACTACGTACATATTTTGAACATTATTAGGTACTCTATCACCTTCACAATTTGTTTTATATGAAATATTTTCACCCCAAAAATCATTAACTTGAAATGTATTTGCTACTTGTCACGATACATCCATGCTAGCTGGGACCTTAAACAAGCAGCACTTATTGGCTTTGTGTAATTAATGTGAACCCAGTATGTAGCCAAATATATGTTGGGTCGACCACAGTCTAAATCACATGTCTAAGCAAAATCCAGATAATGCCGACCTATTGTATGTGTTTTTCGTGTCGTTTAGATTGCATTTTCTAATAGTTTTAACAAAATATCCGATCAACCTGACTGTATGCATATCTTTGACGTACATTGTCATTATAGCATACTCTTTTTATGTTTTGTAAGAGCGACAAACCACTAATATTGCTAAATTAAATCAAGTTGAACTTATAGATATTACAAATAAGTTGAAAAGAAAAGACTTTTAAGCATAATAGTTGGGTACAATATATGCAGATCTCAATATCTCATGCACTACGCCACTATGGTGTAGTGCAAGGACTACTTACGTACCATCACCTATGTCGTTACGTGGGACTTCTACACAATTTTGGCCATATGTATACATTGATCAAAAGAAGAAGAAAAAAGAAATCAAAACTTTCATCATAATACCTTAGTAATAATGGTGAAAATGTATGTATTAATTTCTAATCATAATTGATGCTAGTTTGATTAGTTAGTTAGTTATACTTCTTGTAGAAAATCATGAGAAGGTTCATGGTTTAACAAATGGTTGGTGTCAAATGTTATTGCGATGGTTAATTAGTAAAGAAACCACTTTGTGAGTACGTACCAATTATCATAAGCCGTGTATATGACACTAATAATTGTAAAGATTAGATATGCCACTTAAACCTTGATAAAGACACTAAAATTATTGTTAATGGCAATTGGCAAATGGTGAAAATAGAGTCCAAATTTATCCCTAGCTAGCTGTCTTATTTGAATTACTTCAAGTATTCGTAAACACTTAAACTTATTTATATTAATTATATATTATTGTTTAAATGAATTAAACTTAAGTAGTTGTCGCAAATTAAATTTTATGATGTTGAGATTATGAATATGAAAATATATCCTTGATCGTGCGCGAGCGTGAAGATTTTGTGACTTATGCATGTAAAGCTCATGAGACACCATGTCAACGTTAAGTTATAAAGCAAATGATACATGATGAGATAATTATATACAAATAATGTTCGTAATGTAAAGGGATATAAAAATGAAATGAGGACAAGTTAATGCCATATTAATATAGTATGAAATATATTTTTAGGTCTTTATCACCTGGTTAAGTTTATTCTTTTAGTTAAATTAGCCCTTTAACATAGTGTCAAAGCCAGCATGACAAAAAGCTAAGGTGGTCACATATTTAATTCTAATTTACCGCTCTTTCAAAGTGGAAGAATATTAAGTGATAAATGGTGGTGCGCCTAGCCGCCCATGCTACAAACACATTTCTAAAGGGTTTTTTTTTGTATGCCGAGCAGGAAAATATATTAAACAAAGAAAAGAAAGTAGCACCACAGCAAGTTTAGGGGTGTAATATATATATGGATTATGTATGTAGCATATTCTTAAGTTGTAATCATCAATTCATCATCTTAACATTTTGGTTGAGTTTTCCATCTATGTGAATATGGTAAGTATTAGAAAATCATCTCAAGCAAAAGCTTAAGCTGATGGTTGAGGTTCAGGAACTATTGATAACCTAATATAATGAACGTGATAGGCAACCACCACATTTTTTAGATATACAATTATTTACCCTTTAACTTTCGGTTATTGTTGATTTATGACAATTGCAACACTACAACAAACTTCATTAAAAGAAAAATTAAAATGTTTATATAAGATCCTACGTAGTACGCTTTAAAGGTAATGGGAAGAACAATACATTAGTAATTGATACAAAATTCCTTAAGATAAGAAGACAAATTGAATAAAATGAAGTTGAGATTTTTTCACATGGAAAAAAAATACATACGAAGAGTATGTTGCAATAGTATTATTGTGAGACAAGGTAAGATTTGGAAATAGTTTCTTTCCACCTTCCTAGGCCACCTATTAATAATCAAGTTTGAAGATTCGGATATCAAGACCTTCCTTTTGGCTGCTTCTCTCATCTCATCGAACGAATTGCCTCCATCATTTTATTTAATTATTATATATTTTTATTAAATTTAAAAATAAAAAAAATCGATCAGTGGTACCAAACTGCACATTTAGTGGTCTTTCATTCTGTTGTAAACTTGTAATGCTTTATTTTCATCATTTTTTTAAGATAAAACTCTACTGATCTAGTGAGTAGATAAATCATCCACTAAATCAATACTTATTACGTTTTTGTTATACATGTCGACATAAAAGTTTAAGTAAGAAGTAACATATTTGATATTTGATTGTGTGATACTACCTCGTATTAAAAAAAATTCATATCAAAACAAGTTTAACAAGTTTCTATATAACTATATTTTTCAATAAAATGACTTAGTGACTAGAGATTAGGATGGAACGAAAGTTCAATTCCTATATAGAGAATAGGATGGAACGAAAGTTCAATTTCTATATAGATCATATTTGACTTTTTGTATTTATTTTGTTTTCACGTCAAATATGTGAGTATCAACTTAATTTTCGTTGCAATTCTATAGTGTTTCATATACGTTCGATAAAAAATACGTAAACTCATATCTAGACGGTGTCCAATAATATTTAGACGCTCCCTAAGATGTTTTTGTTATTATATCGTTGTTAAGTATCAAACATTCGTAAAAGCATGGAATTAGTAACTAGAGCCGCTAAGGCTACCGCGGTGGCAATGTAGAATAATCTTAACTTCTCAATATATGGGAGCAAAATGTACTATTGAGTTTTTTTTTTATTAAAAAAATAATTATTAATACGTAAATTTTTCTTGTTGGTCACATATGTGTCCACTGTCCACGTACGCCCTTCATATAAAATGACAACAAGTACAATTTCATTATGATTAGTAAATTTGTTTATACAACTTAATGATTTTTGTTGTTGTGACTTGTGACCAAATTAAAAGATGTTTAACCTTTCCAATGGGCAAAAACCAGAGAAATTGGCTCCTTGTACGGATTAAGGAAGAGTTTATACTGAGAACTCAGACTATAGGTTTTGTTTATTTGGGGGGACAGAGTGGTTGCAACGAACATGAGATTGCAATTTCGTTGATGTTCATGAGCTTAGCATCTAATTAGATGTCGGAAACACCGTATCTTAGTTGGTTAATATATCAAACATGGTACTTAGTATTAAAGATTAGCAGATCACATTTCATTGCCCCATCTAGGTTTCCACCGAGGTATGAGTCAGCTTAAGCTGATGGTTGAAGCCCAGGAATAGTTTATATACTCTATCATGCCCCCTCACACGAGAGTCCATTAGACTTAAAGTGTGGATGCGGCATGGGCTCATACCTTGCGCTTAATAATTCCACTTAGAAGGAAGGGTAGATGAGATTCGAACCCGTAACCTTTGTGTCACGTTGATGCTGATACCATATTAGAGGACTATCTCAACCAAAAGCTTAAGCTGATGGTTGAAGCCCAGGAATAATTTATATACTCTATAACGTCATTTTTCAATTAGAAGTTGGCATTTGGCACTTTTTAGCTTAAGTTGATGTTTTGATCATATGTTCGTTCATGCCTTTTGAGCAACGGCCTAATTAAAGGCGTACCCCAAATGATAAATGGGGTGGAGGAAATGAAAAGGTGAGTTGGCAGAAAGCAAATATGATTGATGATTTGATTATTTTCAAAAAAAAAAAAAAAAAGTTTAGAAATCAAAAGGAGACGGAGAATATTAGGGCTAAGGATATGCAAGGGAGGATTAGATTTGTTTGAAGAGAATTTATACAAGCAACCTCCTGCATGTAATAAGGACTTAATTAAACAATTTACATGCTAACAAGCACTTGCTCCACACTTCCACTCATGCAAAAGTGATAGTATGTGCAAAAAAAAGTTATAACAAACTACTCAAATAATTTTTAACCTATTGTTTCGCTTTATTAGAAGCTCAGTTTAACAAAAGTTTAAGCCAATTGATAAGCTGATGTTTTAGTACTTAAGGTCCAGGAATATGTTTTATACTCTATCACGACATCCTGTCGTATAAAAGTTCGTTGAGTTAAAAATGTGAATATAACATGTAGCCCACTATACCCAGTGCCTATAATTTCATTTAGAAAGAGGGTTAATGGGATTCTAACACATGACCTTTGTATCAGCACGATCACTCTGATACGGAATATCATATTAGATGATTAACTCAACTAAAAGCTTAAGGTGATAATTGAGGAATAAGAATGAGTTTTATACTCTATCAATCTTATTTAACAGGTGGTATATGTATCATTCTCAATAATTTTCCGACTTTGCTTATTTGTATGTTTGTGGTTGAACTCAATAAATCATCGTTGTAACTCACTGTACACCAAAGGGAGAAACAAGAGCTACAAGCTCTTTTTTTTAAATATATATGTTGGCTGTTGAACTTGATCTTGTAACTCATTATACAACTAATTAATGATGAATTTAAAATTAAAAATTATAAGGTTTTGAAGCCAAGCTAAGGCAAATTGGATAATTTTTGCAATAATTTGATTTTTTGTAATTTTTTTTATGATAAAAACTTATTTTACTCTATATAAGTTGATGATAGATGAGGATATACTACATCCGTTTCACATTATTTGTAACGATTTAATATAAAGTTGAGAGAAAAAAATGTCTAATTGTTACAAATAATGTGAAATAGAGGTAGTATATTACTATACAAATATAAATAGCTATATATGATGCAATGACGATGATGCATGATTGGCTAAATGTCAAATTGAAAGCTTTGATCTTTAGTAGTATGCATGAAATAAAAATGATTTAATAAGCAAAATAATATTCTCCGGATTACATATTTAGACAAATAATAATGCACAAGATAACCATACGTCCATACTAATGTCTGCCTTTTATTCTACTTTTTAGAGAGATCTGTTATGATAACGTAGAAAGATCTTTTAAGATACATTCATACATTAAGTAAAACATAAGTTACAGACCTTAGACTTCTTAATTAGATTGTTATTTTTGTACACATCATATGACGGCTGTTACATTTCAAGCATCAAGTTGGAAAGTTAATCTTCTATGCATGTAACAAAGTAATGGTTACATAAAAACATCAAAAACTTAGAAATTAATAAGAAATATTGAATAGTTAAGAAAAAAATATGGAAAATTCTTATTGAGTGAAATTTATTTGAAATCGGTAAAAGTGACTCGGTTCTTATAAAAAACTAACTTAATTTATTTCACCTAATTTCCACTTGTGACTTGTTTCAAGAAAATACGTTCACAAAAGGTCAATAAGTTAAAATAATATAAGTTCAAAAAAAGCAGTTCAACTAAAGATAAACACAATCTATTAGAGTATAAGAGGATCCGTCTAATGAAATTCGCACTCCTATAGTCCTATATAGCGATCAATTAGTTTCACATAGCTTGAAATAAGGCAAAATTAGGTGAATCAAATGAATGAGTAAGCATTTTAAAGGTTATCAACTAAAAAAAGGAACAAGATAGACAAGATAAAAGCCAAGTTCAATTCCCAACCTTTTTAAAATGAATTTTGTTAGTATATCATGTCATCATCTCAAGAAATAGTAATATTGCTCGTGAATGAGGATCGTGGAAGCTTATAGCAAATCATACAATTAATAAATATTATAGTATCAATCAATCACAATTTTAATCTCACAAGTGAGTAGGTCTATTACATATTTATATGGATAGAAATGCAATCTAAAGTGATCGTCAATCCACCAAAATCCTCTATTTCACTCTATCCTACGATCAAGTATCACCTGCTTGGCTTTTTGAACTCCCTCATGCAAATCATGGATGATCCATCTCAACTCATTTCAAGATTGTCATGCTTGATTGCTAACATATCATAAAGCTCTGGTATATCAGACTATCAGCTAAACCGAATCCAATCCCATACGATCATCGATTCTTTAAGATTGTCTCCTATACCTTCGATCAAGTATCATCTAATAGGCTGGTAATATAACCGCGCCTTTCCATATTTTATTTTCCATAACCCACCCCACCCCATCCACGTCGTATTCGATCCACCTCGGCTTCCCATATGGCATGAAAAATTATAAATATTGACAACCACAACCTTTGGGAGTTGCCAAGGTCCCCCAAATTTACATCACCCGCACGCCTTTCCCTTTGCCTTTGCTTCAAAATCCCATCTTCTCTCTCACAAAATTAAACTTAGCAGTTACATAACATAATCCACATTTTTCTTTCATTCTATAACCTCCTCTTCTTTTATTGACTTCCACTATTTATTATTATTATTTTTTTTTTCCCCACAAATTCACCTACAAAAGCAACCCAAATTTCTTATCATCATACTATACTCTTATACATCGAAAAAACAACAAAAAAAAAAAAAAAAAAAAGCAAATTTTTGTTTTTTTTTTTTAATTTTTTTTCACTCTTTTTTAAACTGAAATGAAAATGATGTTTTTACAAGTATTTTTCTTGTGAAATTCTTAGCCATCACTGACTTTCATCGTGCTTTTCACGGAATTTCCGAAAAATTGACTTTAAATTCTTTTATATAATTTTGTTCTTGAGTAAATTCAGTCAATTGAGGCTTATTCTCTAAACTATTTTCTTTGTTCTTGAATTTTCCTAATTACCAGTTTCTAATTTGGTCAATTACCCTTTTTTCACTAATTACTACTCTAATCACCATTAAAATAAATTCCTCCTTTCTTCTCAATTTCCTGCAAGGCTGCACCAAACAGGCATAAGCGGATTTTCCAAAGATGGTGGTTTAAAAATTAAATTTAAAATAAAATTGAATTTTAATTTGGGTAATTCTAAATTTTCTATTTTTAGAACAACTTTTCATGGATACAGTAATTCAATTGAATAAATACTCCCTATTTTTCTCTGTTTTTTTCATTCATTCTCTGTTTTTTTACATTCATTTCCTCTGTTTTTGACACAGTATTCTGTATTTTTTTTTTTTGTTTTGATTTTTTTTTCAGGAATCATTTCAGAATTTGTTAGAGAAAAAAATGGGTACAAATTCAAGAAATGGGGAGTCAAAAACAGCGTTTTCTGACCATCAAATTAGCGGTTTCAAGTATGAAAATGGAGGTCATAAATCTGATTGTTACATAGTTGATTTAGAGAATTTCTCTAATAATGGTGGTGATAAAGACATAATCTTCATTCTTCAACTACTCCTAATCAAGAATTACTGTAAGTTTTTTATTGTTATTTTTAATTTATTAATTAATTTGTCTAATTGTTTTTAATTAGTTGTGATTAATTAATGGCATAGATGTGTTAAAATTCTGTTTTTCAAGGTTAAACTTTTTAATTTTTAATTTGGATAACCTTAAAATTAATTTATTAGTTTTTAAATTTATGGTGGGGGGTGGTAGTTGGATCATACAGGCTTCCTTTACTTTGCTTGGTTCATGATATTATGGACTTTATTATTATTGGTGAGGTCAACTTTTTAATTGGGAAAAAATTTAAATATTATGGTTAATTGTTTTTTAAACAATTTGTCATTTGGTTATTATTATTATTATCAAATTCCATAATTCTGGTTTTCCATGTTATATGTTACTTGATTTAGGGTCATAGATTTTGATATCCTATAATGCTTACTAATAATGTGTGTGCATTATCATAAAATGAATTGATTCACTTCAAGGGGAGGAGTTATTAATAGTTACGAGCTAAGAGTATGTCTGTGTTACGATAGAGATATGAAAAACGGTTCGTCTTTGTTAGATTATCGGACAATGTTCACCGCTCAAGTGTATATTGCCTTTTGTCCAACATTAGCTATAAGATGGTTTTAATTTATTCAATTATTTTAGACTTGCTACCATTGTGATTCATTAAACCAAGTTTTGTATGTTGTTGTTGGCAAGTATTAGGAAGGAATAATTAAGTAACTAATATTTTTGTTATTTTGTAATAAAATAATGTTTCCATAGGCATGTTATAGTATAAGTAGTTCAAAAATTTATGATATGGAATTGCAAAAGAAGTTTCTTTTTTGCTTGGGACAAATGGGGTAAGGTATGGCTATGAACTCATAATTTGAAGGAATATGCAAAGAAGTTTGGCACTAGGCAATGATTTCTAACGTGGGGAGCTTTGTATGTGGTATGTTGGGCGGTTGATAGAATAATTATTACATTATTGTAATTGAATTTGATGTGTTTAAACAATAACAAAAACAAAAACAAAAACAAAACAATTTTCTTTTTTTATGTGCTCTAAAAAATTTGTGATTGTTTTGTAATACTCTAGTTGCTTTGTTTAGGTATATCATACAATTTGCTTGCTAATGATGTTTCAGTTTCCTTTTTTTTTTTTTTTTTTTTTGTGTCACAAAAGTTGCAAAGAAGTCTTTCTAGAAAAATCCCTCAGCGTGGCACGGAGAGAAAGCTAAATGATAGAGACAACCATGGTGCATCTTCATCACCTAGAGGTATGGTTATGGACAGTCTTTAGTGTAGTATCCTAAATCTTTTTGTAGTTTGATACTTTGATGTTACATGTACTTAGTCTTCTTTTACTTCTTTGATGTTACATGGCTTTAGCTTGAGTCTTATGTGCACACTTATCCTTTAAAGAGGGCTTTGCCTAAGTAAGCACTCATGGTGGGTCTGTGGGCTCTAGTTGGTTCTAGCAATATCATTTTCGGAAAAAAAGATTGTAGGAATTGAGATATGATTCCATTTGGTGATACCATTTCTTTTCAAGTGACGGAAATGTTACTCAATACGTGCTATAGTTGTTCCATTTTGACTTACACATTTCACAACTCAGGACGTTAGACTCAAAATAGTTGGCAACATTTAGCTTGTTAAGCTGTTGTTTTCGAGGTTTGAGTATTGACAAGTTTTTCTCAACTGCTGACAGTCCACCAAGGTTAAAGGAGATTTTTTTTTTTTTTTTTTAGAATTTGCTTAATTAATTAGTTTGGGAATCTTAGATTATTAGTCGTAACGACTATTTAATCAGGTTAACTAACTAGACAGTTCAGATTTGTGGCAAGTTTGGTGACAGTAATCAGTGCAATTTATGTGTCCTTACTCTTTAGAAGGTGATGTTTAACAATGAATCAATGATGTTATTATTGTTGCCACTAGTACTAATTATATGTCATAATCATCATTGTAATTATTAGTTCCATTATTGTTGATATTATTTGGTTCTGCACGTAACATAAGTTTATAGTCAACAACTAATCAAATATGGCTAATCACTAAGATAAAAGATATGCTTGGATAACGCTTACAGCACTACAGCTTTTTAATTCCTCTGATTTGCAAAATCCTGTTGTACTTGGTTCATATTGGGGTATGAGGGTATCATTTCAGATGATAGTTTGATTGACCTTCTAGAATAATTAGATACCTTAGGATATCATTTTATTTGTTTAGTCCGAAGAATGATCATAAACACATGATGTACAGGAAATGATTTCCGCACTCCTATTATTTCAACCAACGGTTTATTTATTTACGAGTTTGTATGAAACAGTGATCAATGATGAACTTTTAAGCCTCTTGCATTTATGCCATTTGGTCTATGTTGTGCTAGGTAGCAATCTTTACTTTTAGGCCTCATTAATGTCCTATATGTCAAAGTTGACCTACAAATTATTTATAACCAATAATGGTCAACATCAATATTCGGTATGTGCTATGTTACTTAGACTCGGGTATTAATGTCATGCACGGGTGCAAAGTACATCAATGTATGCACAATTGTTTG
Organism: Suaeda aralocaspica; assembly: GCA_016808085.1. Lineage (NCBI taxonomy): Eukaryota > Viridiplantae > Streptophyta > Magnoliopsida > Caryophyllales > Amaranthaceae > Suaeda > Suaeda aralocaspica. The sequence goes on from PYUH01000101.1 coordinate 1,732,228, forward strand.
TTGAATTTGGCTATCTCATAAATAGTTTGTGCACCTTTTGTCTAAAAATGAAATGTTAAATGTCCGTAAATAATTATGTGATCCAACACTAGTACTTGATGTTTGAAGAACAAAATATGAATGATTTGAGTTCCATGATTATATATCCATTATGAGCATTCATGCTATAAATTCCAAAGGAGCATATTTATGGTTCCATTCTGTATATTTGATCAAAATTATTGTACAAGATGCGTAAGTTGTGCACTTGTAAGGGAACATTGAATAATGAAAACCTTGACTACTTTTTACCGTATTCTCACAAACACTATAATGTCACTCAATATGCAGCTGCTCAAGCTGTAAGCGCGCCAGAAAAGGCTGTTTCCCCTCCTACACTACCAATTGGTTCCCAGGATCACACCACCAACAACCAGCAACAGGTACCGCAGCATCAGATCACCATCAAAACAGGCGGAATTAACCCCGTGTCAGATGGTAGATGGGGAAGAAAATCAAGCTTCAAACGCTCTTCATACTCGGTGTTTGCTGACCCTAAAAGAATCCTACTCTTCTTTGCCACATTGTAAGTGTTTCAGTAATTTCCTGCATTACTTCAGAATAATCACAGTTTCTGCTAGACTAATGTACTGTCACTGACGCGGTAACCTGAATATTTATGATCAGATCGAGTATGGGAACAATGCTGCTCATATATTTCACACTCTCCATCAGCAAAGCAAATGACGCAGAAGGTGTTATAGATTGGAACCAATAATTTAAACACAAACACAGAGATTGTACAGAGGATTTTGTCGCCTGTTTCGATGAGCGTGGCGTAGGCTTGGGCTATACATATGGAATAGCACTATGAGAGATTGGTATACAAGAAAGGAACGAATATGAGACCTTTGTTTTTCTTAAATATTTGTATAGGTTTGGTCCATGCTTGTTACATACAAAGAATATGAGAATATTCAGAAAGCAATTTTATAACTTTTGCTTTTACTGATGTTATCAGTTGTCCATTAAATCTTCTTCCTTCCAACTATATGATTTTCTGTACTTTTGATGTTATAGTTTTTAAAAAAATACAGCACCAAAATGGCTTTTTTGCTGTGTTTATGTAATTATGTGTGTGGGTTTCATGTGAGGTTAGGAAGGAATAATAAAAAAGCTTTGTGTTGTTTAGCAAATTTGCCCCATTTGTGTGTACTTGTGCTCTTGGGTGCTTCTTGTTGGTAAGAAAATTAGGTTTTTTATTTTATTTTTTGTGTAATGTACTATATTATCTATGTTTTAAGTATAAGATACTCAATAACACTAAAATATGTTGCTCAACTTTTGTGCTTACTAAAGCAACATTATTGTTGTTGTTTAACCACAACTTGTATCATTTTACTTGCTCTCTTTCGTTGCCTTTTGTTGTTGTCTACCCTAAAAAGTTAATGTCAAAATGTTGTATCCTTTTGCTTTATGAGAAACTAGATACTTGTAAGATGTGTTAGATGGTTCAATGGTTAGCAAAGGCGGATTGGATACATGCAATAGATTCTAGGAGCAGAGTAAACCACCAGCAGCACCACGGCTGCCACCGGCCAGACACTTGCACACGTACAACAAGCGCGAGTGCGAGTAGTGCACCATGTGCTTTGCTTGTTCTAGTATGAGCTTACTGAGAACAATGGCTGATTACTGTGGTTGTGGACTTGTGATACAATGGCAACCAAGCCAGGGAATTTGATTATTGCAATGATTGGAAAGAAAGAAAGAAAGAAAGAAAGAAAGAAAGAAAGAAAGAAAGGGAAAATTAGGCTAGGGATGCTTTTCATTAAATTAACCTAGAAAGTTGAAATTATGGGTTTTTTATTGAAAGGTACATCAAAACATAGGATTTGGTTGAACATGTCATAAGTTCTCAACAAACATTTGTTTTAGACGTTTAATGTGGAGTGGGTTAGGGCGTGTGCGTAGGGGGTGGAGAATATTTATGTTGGAATTTTTTTTTGTTGCCTTATCAAACTTTATATGTCCATTTAATTGTTAATATATTTCATAATGCATTGATATATTGAGTTATTGATGATTAATCTCCTTTTTTTTTTTGTTACAACTAAATTTTTTTTACACGCTTTTTAAGAAAACGATTTGAAGATCTAAACGACTATATATATTAGACAATATAATTTTAACACAAATAAGAGAGTGATGAGAACTTATCAGTGTTAAAATTGTTTTATAAATTTGCTAATTTACCCTTTGAAACTGCAACCTTATGATGCATGCAAAAAAGTTTGGTGCAAATAAAAAACGAAGGTAACATATAGTTAAAAATATACTACGTAAAAATGGAAGTCTTATAAGCAATAAGCATACACAAGGATGAGAAACCACTTACAATGAACTTGTAAGTTCCATTAACCCATCAAATGGCTCAAAGACGGGTGCGGTTGGGCTCACTCACTAACCCTCACCAAACCTAAGACTTTTCGTTTCAAACAGTTGCTTGAGGTCAAAATTGATTTAAAGGCGATTTTGGATACAAGCAATGGCTGTCATATATTCACATTACTTTCATTTTTATCCTTGTGAGTCGTGATTTTACAACTTACTTGGATATCTGACGGAATTTCACAACTACTCTATCAATGTCGCGCCTTGTACCCTATTGTAATTAATTACACAGACCTATAGATTCTTGCAATAGACCTGGTATTACTACAGCTGCAAGCCTGCAATGCCTAACCAGTTTATGGTCAAGTCTCACACAAGTTTTGACATATTATGATGATTAGTTAATTAATTACTACGTTTCTGCAGAAGTCGATAACAAACAAGTCATTATGATGCAGACAATTGATGAATGATTTTACGCATAGCTGTAAACGCTAGCATTCTGATAGTTCAGTCTGCTATTGAAAGAATAACAGTATTGATGATCATATATACACCGAAATACAAACTGTATACGATGCATGTAGTTATGTACTGAGATAGTAGAATGAACAATCCAAAACAAAGATTCATTATCTTACTTTGCCTCCTGCACATCAGAAGCTTCAGAATGATCATATGTGCTGATATGAATTCATCATTTATCATCTCTAGTAGCGCTTAGATATACTTGGCAAAGATCGCTTCTGCTTTCTGTCATGGTAGAGCCTCAAGATAACAGCTGCTGTCTCTTCAATGGCTTTGCTAGTCACCTCTGTCAGACATAGAGTACATACTTATCAGATACATCAATAGAAAAATCAAAGAATAATCCATTTACTCTTAAAAACTTTCATCCATTGAGAAATTACTTTGTAGCAATTTTCACACATACAACAAAACCTGATAACAGGATCAACCAAACAATACTTACCAATTACAGGCCAGCTAGGATTATTCACAAAGATTTTACCAGCATGTTCCAACTCCTTTTTCACATAACCCATTTGTGAGTAGTTGTGCATCTCATGTTCAGCTATCCCAAGAGTCTTGGCTCTCGACTTTCTAATTGTTTGCAGAATCACTGGATCGATAGTCAGAGCAAAAACTTTATCTGGGTCAATTTCAAACAAAGTTTTTGGTAATTCCACACCCATTACGATTGGAACATTTGCTACTTTATACCCTTTTTGTGAAAGGTAGATTGACAAAGGAGTCTTTCCAGTTCGAGAAACACCAGTGAGCACTATATCAGCCTTGTGCAAGTTTTGTGGTAAAGCCCCGTCATCCTGTTTTATAGTAAACTCAATGGCTTCAATCCTTTGGAAGTAGTCTTCACTAAGGAAATTTATACCTCCTGCCCCACGAGGAAGCCCTGAAGGTGAAACACCAAGGTGAGAAGCAATTGCCTCGGTAAGTGGGCCCAGGACATCAAGACACGGTACAGCCCATACTTGGCAGGCTTTTCTGGCAGCATCAGCCATTGAAGGATCAGCAAGAGTGTAGACAACCATAGCTCCTTCTATCGCAGCTTTGCTTACAACTTCTATTAGTCGTTCCATGTCATCTACCTGATCAAGTATGAAGCATACAGAATTAGGAAATTGGATGAAGAAATGACTACCGTTCGAAAAGGATAGGTATGCCTGTGTGACAATCTTGTTTGGGTGTGATTTGTATCGAAAATGAGGAGTTTTTGACAAAGAAGTATGAGAAAAAAATTTCCCAGCACTCCAGCCTTCAATGTTGTATAACAGCCGGAGCACAAGCAGAATTCACATCTTCGGTAACAATGATAGAGTATATACCTGGCCCTCAACCACAAAATACAAGGAGTAATACATGGAAAATATATACTATAATATATACGTATTGCTATATTTTATCACGCCCCCGCAGTCGGAGCGGGAGTAGGTCAAACGCTCAGATTGGACCTGAAGTCGTAGAAGAGGGGACGGGGGAGCCCTTTAGTAAATATGTCGGCATGTTGAAAGGAAGAAGGAACGTGGAGTACCCGAACTTGTCCTAGGGCGACTTTTTCACGTACAAAATGAACGCCCATCTCTTGGTCCGTGATGGTTGAGGCTCGGGAATAGTTTATATACTCTATCACACCCCTCACACAAGAGCCCGTTGGGCTTGAAGTGTGGATGCAGCATGGGCCTCTCACACCCTGCGCTTAATAATTCCACTTAGAAGGGAGGGGTGGATGAGATTCGAACCCGTGACCTTTGTGTCACGCTGGCTCTGATATCATATTAGAGGACCATCTCAACCAAAAGCTTAAGCTCATGGTTGAGACCAAACACCATCAGTTCACCACCACCACCACCACCACAAACAAGAGGAAAAGAAAGAAAAAAACCCGGAAATTATATGGCTTAGGCTAGGAGGCAAACTAGGATATTTGGAGTTTTGGACACTTCTGTTCATCCCAGCTACAATTGATAGATTATCTACAACCAAACATGGGACAGACATTGGAAATTAGTTTTTGAGTCTAGAACCAAAAGCTCGCAAAGTTATTGTTAAAAGGCCAACCAGTTGGACACATGGAGCCTATGATTTCATTTCTTAGCTCTGTACAGAATATGGACAGCGGGAAAAATAAAACGAGACACTCCAGAATCAGAGGATATGCAATGAAGAAACAAGTCTACATATACCAGAATAATTATTCCTTAATTTCAAAAGAACACAACATTCATGATCAACCTGATTTAAGTTTGACTGATCATCATTTACAATCCATTACAATTGAACCATTAGATGGTATATCACAGACCAACCTGCTCAATAGGTATTAAATAACTTCAAGATAAATTTAGCAAGAATTTCAAAATATTGATTCATTAACTTAGTACCTATGATAGAACTAGTAAGACCAAAGCAACAAATGTAGAAGGAAAAATGGATCGTTCCCTCTCCCTTAGTCCCTTCCCTTCTTTCCTCTAAAAGTTAATCCATATAAGGGAACTTTTTCCTCTTCCTTTCCTTCTATTCCCTTCTACCCAAGCAATGCAAAGACTTTCTTTCAGACACATAACTTGTTACATTGGACTATTGATCAGACTTTGCCATTAGCAAAGCTCTCGACTTTTTTGGTACATGTCACTCTCAGGTTCATATGCTAATAAAATTTTATGCCATGGACACTTGAGGTGATGTAAATTATCCAATAACTTTCCTTGGCTAACAGGACAGCAAACACGCACAACACTACTGTTTTTGACCAACTTTCAGCTATCACTGGATAATCAGAATCGCAAACTGGCAACCACGAATGCTCACTAAAATTTCGAATGTTGGATGTGTCAATAGGAAAGTAGCAACAGCACATACAACTATAGCAATTGTATCTTCNTCATATTAGAGGACCATCTCAACCAAAAGCTTAAGCTCATGGTTGAGACCAAACACCATCAGTTCACCACCACCACCACCACCACAAACAAGAGGAAAAGAAAGAAAAAAACCCGGAAATTATATGGCTTAGGCTAGGAGGCAAACTAGGATATTTGGAGTTTTGGACACTTCTGTTCATCCCAGCTACAATTGATAGATTATCTACAACCAAACATGGGACAGACATTGGAAATTAGTTTTTGAGTCTAGAACCAAAAGCTCGCAAAGTTATTGTTAAAAGGCCAACCAGTTGGACACATGGAGCCTATGATTTCATTTCTTAGCTCTGTACAGAATATGGACAGCGGGAAAAATAAAACGAGACACTCCAGAATCAGAGGATATGCAATGAAGAAACAAGTCTACATATACCAGAATAATTATTCCTTAATTTCAAAAGAACACAACATTCATGATCAACCTGATTTAAGTTTGACTGATCATCATTTACAATCCATTACAATTGAACCATTAGATGGTATATCACAGACCAACCTGCTCAATAGGTATTAAATAACTTCAAGATAAATTTAGCAAGAATTTCAAAATATTGATTCATTAACTTAGTACCTATGATAGAACTAGTAAGACCAAAGCAACAAATGTAGAAGGAAAAATGGATCGTTCCCTCTCCCTTAGTCCCTTCCCTTCTTTCCTCTAAAAGTTAATCCATATAAGGGAACTTTTTCCTCTTCCTTTCCTTCTATTCCCTTCTACCCAAGCAATGCAAAGACTTTCTTTCAGACACATAACTTGTTACATTGGACTATTGATCAGACTTTGCCATTAGCAAAGCTCTCGACTTTTTTGGTACATGTCACTCTCAGGTTCATATGCTAATAAAATTTTATGCCATGGACACTTGAGGTGATGTAAATTATCCAATAACTTTCCTTGGCTAACAGGACAGCAAACACGCACAACACTACTGTTTTTGACCAACTTTCAGCTATCACTGGATAATCAGAATCGCAAACTGGCAACCACGAATGCTCACTAAAATTTCGAATGTTGGATGTGTCAATAGGAAAGTAGCAACAGCACATACAACTATAGCAATTGTATCTTCTATGAATATATATCAACTTAGCTGAACTGAGCTCTGATCTGTAATATATCAAAAGGCATTTAGTTTGAAACAACCACCAAACGGGCCGTTCGTCAGTAATGTTAGCAACTACCAAACCGGCCATTAGTAATATTACGCTATTAACAACTACCAAACTGGCCGTTTAGGGATCAATTTTTTCACTTCCCAAGCTTCCAACAAAATCAACATTAAATTGATCTCTTATATTGCATAAACTTTTTCCTATAGGGTCCATTTGGTAGGGCATACAACGTTTTCCCAAAAACTATTATCCCATTCTGCATTATTTGGTTTTGACTAAAATATTTTTAATATAGCAAAACCATTTTTATATTACAAACAACGAAAAATATTATCCAAAACCCATTTTTATTGAAATAATTTATTTTTCATTTAAACAAACAACGAAAAATATTTAAAATGTAAAATCATTTTACATGCAACTGTGGACATCAGTTATCCAGTGTAAAAGATTTTTCATGTTAAACAATATTCATATGAAAAATTGTAAGAGCTTAACATAAACCAACCCACAATCATACACCTTATCATCAATAAATAAAATCAATTGAATTTCGAAACTAAATAAATAGATAAATAATTAGTTAAAAATAAGAGAGAACTAACCCCAGAAAACAAGTGAGTATTAACAGAGCAAGCATGATCAACTAAGCAATGATCAAACTGCCTTAACGCCGCACTAACGGAATGTTCTGCCGTCCATCCTGTGCTATCAGATACTATGTATATTGACTTCTCATCTTTTGTTTCTCTGTCATCTGACCCTCCTGTTCGAACCGGGTTTTCCACTGGGACTGCTACTTGGACCGGGCTTTCTACCCGATTGTCTCGTTTACGGCCCGACCGCATTGCTCTTGCTCTGTACCATAGGTTTAGCTTCGGGCTTCCTTTGACCTTACCAGCCTCGGCTTTTATAGGTGGTTCGGAGGTTAGAAATATGGTTTGGTTTGGAAGTTTCGGGTTTGGGTTTGGGTTTGGGCTTGGGTTTTGGAGATTTAGGGACAATTCTTTTGGGAGTGGGGCTATCATTTTTTGTGTTTCACAATTGACGAATATTATTTGAAATATAGTTTTGTTAGTTGTTTTTAGATATGGTTGAGCGACTCCTATTCACATAAAATTTAAAAAAAAAAAAAAAAAGTTGAGCGACTCTAATCGTTGTTAGAGACTTGCTTGTAAATTGCAAAAGTTTTACCTATTAGTTTAATTATTGAAGATAAAGTATTTAATTTGCTCAAGTAAAGAATGTACTCCTTTGGTTTTTTAGTTGCTATATTAGAGTTTTCGGTACTATTTACATTATAGCTTTGACTCATTTTGGTGTTTAATACGTACCGAAAACATAGTTATATGAAACCTTGTTTGATTCGTCTCTATGTATATTTTTTGATTATATAATTTTTTTATTATACCAAACTTGAGATATTAATTTTATAAGTTACGTCTTAAAGATGCGAAAAAGTAAATGTAACAGAATAAAAAAGGGCTGAGGGAGTAACAAATACATATAATGCTTATTTAGATTAAGCTAATCACTTACTTATTAACCATTGGCGACCAAAGTAGCTAGGATGTGATTTAGCTAGAATGCTTATGTGGCATGATAAATTAGCTTATTCATTGAAGATGCTTTGAATCTACATAATGTTTATGCATTGATTAAAACTTATTGTTATTAAAATGTTAACGATCAAAGCTGATTTTTGTTGAAATAAACTTATTTTTACTTAATTGAATTCAAAATAAAATTAAGATTAGATTAACATAACCTTAATGTTTTAAAGTTGATATTACGTTTTCATTTGTGGTACAATCCGATATGGGATGCTAATTCTCCTTCATTTATTATGCCGAGTTGTTATCTCGGGTCGAAACTAATAATAGTTAGTATAGGGTGTTGGAAGGGGTGGAAACCAGCGGGAGGCCGAGCGAGATTGAAAAAATTCGTTTTGTCTATATTATTACATAAGAACGCCCTTTTTAGAGTGAGCACATCAATTGGATACTCGATGGACCATATTTACCAAACTCGATATTAGACCTAATAGATTACAGTTAGATCTCATGATCTAAAAAACCAATTATTTAGTGAAACATTCTGAAACGAAGATAGGAATATATATTTTTCCCCATGTAAAATTACAAAAAATGGTTAATAATATGATTTGTGAATATTGCCTCGAAAGACAAAGTATTAAGATATTTAAATTATGCAAAAAAGGGATCGGAGTAACTAAAAACAACTGTTCGTTAAAAGAAAAGTATAAAGTTGGATTTGGAAGTACTAATCAATCACAAAATCAGATTATATATTAATACAAACAATATACTAGAAAAGGAAGCTGAAAAGGAAGACCAATATATTAATACAAACAATAATATATTCGTACAACATTTACAAAGTTTCAAATCAAATAAAATTACCTACCAATAATAGCAACATCATCAAATTAACATGAAACAAAATTACTAAGAAAATCTAAAATTAACAATGCAAATTGAATTATAACAAAACTATTCCAACTCTCGTGCTATTAGCTTAGTAATTTAATCTATCATTAATTATCGTTCTTGCACATAAATAAACGTAAACATCCTTTTTTTTTTTTCCCCCTTACTTTTTAAGAGATGTCCAACAAATTTTATAATCTATATATATAGTGTTTGTTTGGCTTGAATTATCTATGTGACTTTTATTGCCTTCTTGTGTGAGTGTAAACTCTTCGACGAAGAAAAACAAAAATTACTTGAATTGTAATCTGAATATTATGAATGTATTAGTTGCAAATTAAGAAGCGAGAAAGTCCAATTTTATGACCAAATTCTCGAACATCTTCTTGAACTTGTTGCCTGTATTCTCCAAAGCTAAACTTCCTATAGATTGAAGGCTGCTTGTAACTTTGTATAACAGCATCACGAGATGGACACAAGAAATAGGCTGTTGAAAACCTCTCTAGTTTCGGATTTGCGACCACTCGATGCACCACGCTCTTATACACTCCATTGCTCCATGCCTGCAACATATGAACGTATAGTTTTTAGCCATTGAATGAATGTATTGTCAACATGACAAATATGTTGTTCAAAGTGAGACTATCTTGAAACATACATTAAGCTTGTTGTTAATTGTCATATCGTCTCTTATAGCTACTTAGTACAATAGACTTGAAGCCCGTACAATATACTAACTAAAGAAAAATAATAATGATGGGCTTGTTCAATCAAGGTCCAAACCTAAGACCAAAATCCACTACTTCCATGTGTTGCATTTGATCAACTCTAGGTCAATTTCACTTAGTAACAAAATTGCATGCATGGTTTAATTCTACCTGGCCGATTAATTTACTCCTACTCTATTTTTTTTTTTTTATCAATACATTATAAACAAATGCAATACATGAAAGTCAACTAGTTTAGTTAATTAAATTCTTAAGGTGCCCTAAATATACAAAAGAAATAAATACAATATTCTTGTGACTTTGCAGTGCTCAAAATATTCGTTCTAAAAAATTATAAATAGAAAGGAAAATTAATACTCCCTCGTTTCATTTTATTCTTTACGTTTCATTTCTACACGTTTGCAATGCAAATTTTTCAACACCTATATCTTTAATTTTGTAAAAATTATAAAAACTTGATATTATAGTAGAATAATTCAAGACAAATCAAACAAGACCTCTATGAATATGTTTTTACTTACATAAAGCATAAACAGCGGAAAAAGTATGATTTGTGAATAGTGCCTAAAGTCAAAACGTAAAAAATAAATTGAAACAAATAGATTATAGTATTTCGATCTATTACCTGGAAAAGATCCCCAATATTGACAATAAGAGCATGAGGATTAGGTTTGACAGAGATCCATTTTCCATCTTTAACAAGCTGAAGACCTCCAACTTGATCTTGGTACAAAATTGTTAGGAAATCACTGTCTGTGTGTGACATTAATCCTAGCACTTGTGAATATTTTGGGCATGCTGGATATCTATTCATCCTTAGGTAACATGTACTTGGCAAACAATTCGCTTCAAAAAAGCTTGCTCCTTCATGCCCTAATTTTTCTGCCAATATGTTTGCCAATTTACTTGCTAGTTCTGATACTGTTGTTGCAAATTGCCTCACTGTTGAACTGAAAAACACGTACACCAAAATATAATGTTTAGTAACAATCACTACTTTTGCGTCGCAAAAACTTAGATGCTTCAATTCGTAAATCTATTACATTCATTTTGATCAGTCAAATAAGTTTCAATATGTAAAATCCGATTTTTTATCAATAAAAATCCTAAGTTACATAGATGTAGTTGAGCATAAACCAAGTGTACTAAGTAGGTCTGTTATAAGTATGATATAAATTGTAAGGCTACTAAGGGCCTGTTTACTTCAACTTAAAATCAGTTTAGTTCAGCTCAGTTTAATTTAGTTCCGTTCAGTTCAGTTTAATTCAGTTCAGTTGAATTCAGCTCTTTTTTTATTTTGCTAACCAATAATCCATAATAAAAGCTTTCAGTTCAGCCCAGTTTAATTCAGTTCAATTCAGCTCCAATTAGTTTAGTTCAGTTCAGCTCAATTCAGTTCAGTTCAATACAGTTGTTTTCAGCTGAAGTAAAGAGGCCCTAACTCAAAGAATTTCAATTTTCAATGATTTTGCTAACTAATATTAGGTAGCTAGTCATTTTTATTTAATGTTCTACCCCATTTCTTATCATTTACAACAATTCAACATATTAATAAACCTCGAGCCCATACTTTATAAGCCTCGAGGATGCAAGATGAATAAAAGATATATTAATGTAGCATGTGTATTTTTAATTCCCTTGTAAAATCACTTTCATTTTCTATTCAATAATTTGTTGTCCCACATTATATGTATTACTTGTTTGCTAATTAATCTCACTAGTTGGTTTTAAAACAAAGGTCCATGACTTTTGCATTAAAAATCTAAAATTAAATATTATCAACTAATCAAAAATTGTGGCACACAAGTAGTACACCAAAAGTGAGACAGCAGATTTTTATTCAATACAAGGATCAATCACTTTTAAAATTAAAAAGTAAAATATAATATCCTAAGTTAATCCAAAAATAATGACACACAAGTGATACATACAAGATTTTTTCCTCTTAGATATTACTAAAAGCCAACTACGTACATTTGGCTAAGAGCCCAAGCTTGAGGGCCTACCCAAAAGTAAAATTCATTTTCCCATCTGCAATCCCTGTGAAGTTCACGTGACTTCAGCATTCAGGTGAGGCCCAACCTTATGAATTTCACGTGAGGCCCAAACCCACTTCCCTAACTAAACTGATCAGTCATCACCCTCCACATTGCATATATACATTATTGAATATTCTTGTACCGTACACATTCTTGCAAAGATTTAAAAAAAAAAAAAATCTTGTACCCTACAGCTTTATAGCAAGTTACCAAGGTTGTGACTTGTGAGTTGTGACAAGGCATGTGTTTTGTAATAGGTAGCGACATTCTGATTTAGACGCTTTTTATGTTTATAATACATGGTAGAAACAACAAAGCATATTAGAATCAAATTTCCCTATTCAAACTTCACTTTCTTCAATTACGCATTCATATCAAACACTTGACACTCATAACTTAATGGATACTTCATACGTGGAGTTACGCACATATAATAATTAGCATACATGGGCAACATGGCCACTTAAACCTATATATATACTTAATATATACAACAAAGACGCAATATGAGACTATCAAGACTTAAGAGATCATATCGTGCCATGTCAGTTGGCATGACACTTGCTCTTGAAATGGTCTAATACCACGTCAAAATAAAATACACCCAAACCCCTTTTTTGTCCCACTAATTAATCCTTGAGAACCTCCAAAAGAGGAGGTAACCCACCACTCAACACATGGTTTAAAGTTTAAACTAGGCAAAAGTGGGAGGGGTGACTGGAGGGAGTGTGTGCTTGGACATCCCAACATTAACATGTGAAATTTTGCCTACAAATAATTGTCCTTAGATTTTGGAAACAAACATGCCTACATGTGAACATATTCCTGCCACCCTTCTATTGACATCCTTCAAAGTACATGCTCAAATGTTCATCAATCATCACTTCATCATCACATAAATATTTGCTTAGTTAAGTTAATTGTTTATTATTTAAGGGAAAATGAAGTCGTTTTAATAACATAATTACTTCAATACATAGTCATGTAGTACCACAGTATGTACTAGTGTTCGTTGTAGTACTATATTCATTATGTTTGTTGTCCATAGTTTCGACATTAAAGGCCACCACAAGAAAACATATTTAGGACGACAAAAATGAGACAAATTGGGCCGCAAAAATAAATTTGGAGGAACGTAATTCATATTGGCGACACTAGTTATTTATGGCACAAAGTCCTTTTGGAAAACAGCAAAACACAACTCAAATTTGGCAACATGAATTATTCATGTGCACAATTCTAAAACTTTTGGATTTATATAAGCTGAAAATCTTAAATAATGAAAAACATAGATATATAAGGGAAAATAAAATTTAATAGTGATAAATTCTTTTTTCTATTATAGATAAGACTTCGTATTTTGTAAAATAATAGGAAGACAAACTGAAACTATTGAATGTGTTTTAAAAAGATTACGAGTACTCCTATATGATAGCTTTATTGCATAACTGATTGTTTTGATTGATTCAAAAAATGTTACTCCGTTTTAATTAGGTTTGACACTTTGACGGGTTGCTTAACACTCTTTAATGTACCCCTAAGAGATACTATAATAATCTGATACTTTTCGATCAAGGGTAATAATTTGGGAATGCAAGTCAAAGTCACATATGTATAAGTGTATAGATAATAAATGCTTGATCAAATTGTTAAATATAGTATAGAGTGGAGTATATTTTTAACACTTTAGACATAGCCCAATTAAAATTATCATTGTATGGAGTTTGTCGAACACTTATGTAAAAAAAATGTTTTATTTTCTTCCCTATGAGATTTAAACTAAATCCCTACCAAGGTATTGAACTAAGAATGTTATTTACATCAATGGCCTCAAAAGTAGTGAAATTTTTAGTTGTTTTCATCATGCTTATTAATATGATTTGGCTATTGAAAAGATTACTCTAGACAAATCATATTAAAGAAACTAAAATTTAGATGCAAACTACTCCACAAGTCCTCAGTATATTGATTTCAAGTCTAGAATTTTTGAGTTGCTAAAAAAGGTATGACATTACGTTAAATTTTGAATTACCATAAGAATGCAAGCCGCACAAACAAAAATTCTAAAATAAAAACACACTTTAGCTAACTTTTTTTTTGTCTCATCAAAAAAAAGTTAAAAAGTCTTTCAATATTTTTGGGCAATTAAAGTAAGAGATCACTTTTAATTGGCCAGCTTATTATTCTTTTGTTACGTTCACCAAAGTAAACGGAGTATAGTAGTATTTTATATTTGACATTCATTTTGCTCCTTATCTAATCTAAAAAGTGACCAATGTCCAAAGATAAGAAGATTCGATTTGAGTTCAATCATTTTTGGAGGCAATCCCCAACTTGAAAAGATGAACGTCAAATTGCAGAAATTTGTGGTTTGAATTATCGTGTTTTAAATGAGGCGAGAATTATCCAATACCTAACCCAACCTCCTTTCATGAAAAAACAAAAAACACTACTATACATATATCTTTATTCCTATAAACGGCGGATATCCTATGGGATTCAGACTTTTTTATTTTAAACGAAAATAAATAAGACCTAAAGTAAACTAAAATGAATTGAATGCTTATAAACTTAAGCTAGATAAATTGAGATGAAATAATTTGGATTGAAATAAAATTAAGCATAATAATAATCATTGAATATCTTGACATGAAGAGAATTGAACCAAATTGAATGAGGTTGAAAAGAGATGAATAGAGTTAAATTAAACTGAAATATCATGAATTTTAGTAGAAAAAAGTATAGCCTTATTTTCGCGTTAAATGATCTCACCATTCTCTTGATTAGCTTTAATTTTGTCTTACATGCAAATAATGCACGCTAAGCATTATTTTCATCGCTATTATTCAACTTTCTAATGATGTGCATAATTTATGTATGCCACTGTTTATAATTATCTTTCAAAAACTTTTCCGTAACCAATTGGGCTAATGTAATTTACATTGGTTTTTAGAATTTGTACACCTTTGAAGCCATTTCATTTAATGTACAGAGTAATATTTTTTATTTTAAGTTAGCTATAAAGTCCTATATCCCATTTTTTATTTATGCTATGATACGATTTTCACTCTTCTAGGAGCCTATTACTTCAGCTGAAAAACGGTTGAACTGAACTAAACTGAGCTGAACAGAACTGAACTGAATTAAACTGAAAGTTTTTTTTATGAAGGATTAATGAGTAGCAAAATAAAAGAAGAGTTGAACCGAACTGAGCTGAACTGAATTGAATTAATTTTAAGTTGAAATAAACAGGCCCTAAGTAAAGTCATTGTTTTTTTTTTTATATAAATTATTTTGACCTCTTTTATGTTTACCTTTCAAGAATTGAAGTCATTTTTTTTTTTTTTTTACCATTTCTCTATCTCTTCGGTTGGAAAATCAAGAATTAAATAGTTGAAGTTTTGTGCAAATCAGCTACAGGGCTTGATGTAATACAAATAGGAGAGTTTCGTATATTTTTGGAGTACTTACCTCAATCAATAATATTTAATAAAATGCTCTTCAAAGTGATAATCTAAATTATGAATCACATTATTATCATTTATAAGCGTTTATCACACTGTTCATTTTTTTTTTTTTGGGTGCTAAATACAAATTATATCCAACACCATGTCAAATTTCACATAGGTTAATTTAACAAAACTTGCAGTTAGTCAAACTATAACCTCCTCAACATGTGCCAATGGCCCAATGTATAGGCCATCAAAGAATTTTAAATACTATTAATTAGTCAGTAGATTGCCCTGCATATTCTTCAATATTTCCTTAATTAATCTGATTCTAATTAGCTTGAAAAGCGGATAAAAGTAGTTTTGATTGGAGGATTAAGATAGTACATGAAAGTTCAAGATGAATAAAGATAGAATGGAGTAGACATGTGAGTTGTCTCGCGTTAGGAGATATAAACCAGTTTATAATTATTACTACCTCCGTTACGAAGTATATGCAACGCTTGAATATTTTATATCTCACAAATAATAGTCAAGTGTTACATATAATTCGTAATAGAGGTAGTATAAGTCTAGAATATATTTCACCCTTCATCCATCATGCATCAACTTTTATATATTACTCCGTAGATGAAGTCTCCTATAGATCCGTTAATGGATCGGACTTAATACAGCAATATGCCGAAGAGTATTATTGTAATTTGTGTATATGTCATTGTGTATTACAACTTATAGATATAATTAGAGTCTGTTTACTTCAGCTTAAAATCCGTTCAGTTCAGTTTTACTCTTCTCTTATTTTGCTATTCATTAATCCTTCATTAAAAAACTTTCAGTTCAACTCAGCTCAGCTCAGTTTACTTCAATTCAGCTGTTTTCAATTCATTAAAATAAGCCCTTAGTTTCGTCATATTACTCTATTATGACCAAAATCTTGTTTTAGATTCGTAACATCCATTTATGCTAATACACCATATAAGTCTTAGACAACATAAATTTCATACTAGCAAACTAATACTCCCACCGTCTCTTATTCATTGGACGGTCAGCATGGTAATGGGGTAGGTTTTCCATAGCTGGGCAATGAGAATGTGTTGTTTGACTTATACATTGAATCAACGATTTTTTAAGGTAAAACTTAAACTATGGAGCATAAGAATTTTATTCAATGCTATCTAATTAAATACAAATATATAATAACATAGTCAAAGGATTTTTCATTAGAACATGCAACCCTTAATAAATTTTTTTCTTGTCTGAGTAACACTTAGCTTAATCAATAGTCTCTCCATTTCTAATTGTTTGATACGCTTTAACTTGCGCATATCCAATGCACTTATTTGACCTTAAATACTTTTTTGTGTATATGTAAAAATTATAATAATTGGATATTAATAACGTACTCGTCAATCAAGACGAATCAAACAAGGCCTCATATGATTATAATATGTTATATATATTGAAAGTAATTTAAAGGATTCTTTCATCTTATGAATAGTATTAAATTCCAAATATATCAAACATTTAGGAACGGAGGGAGTATTATTGTTTTGGCAAAAGCTATAAGGTTAAGGAACATTAGTTATAAGCATACTAAATGTAAAAATATTTATATCAATCAAATATTAATTAAATCGAGAATATGAGTGATTTTATCTTAAATTTCACTTTGAATCTTTGATACCACATTGAGAAGTATTTTTAATGACTTATCTAATACCATAGAAAGTTTGTTAGCGAGATCATTTTATTTTACTCCCTATATTTTTATTGTGAAGTATTGTTTTTGTATGTTGAGATCGATGGAACCAGATAGACCGACCAAAGTAGAAAATTGTAGTGAGAATTAAATGCATGCATGTGGTCTGCGGAGTACCTACGTCTGATTTATTATAGAAGTACCGTTTTTTTCTTTTTTTTGGGCGTAGTCCCAAAAATAATATCACAAAATATACTTTGGCCCTGTCTATTTCAGTTTAAAATCAGTTCAGTTCAACTCTGTTCAGTTCAAGTTAGTTCAGTTTAGTTCAACTCTTCTTTTATTTTGATACTCATTAATCCTTCATAAAAAAAACTTTCAATTCAGTTCAACCCCAATCAGTTCAGTTCAATTCAGTTGTTTTCAATTAAATTAAAGAGATCCTTAATTTAGTTTTTATTTTTGTTTCCGTTTTTTTTAATAAAGCACATAGTACCTAAGGTTGAATTTTTTGATTCGGATTTTATTGTTCCTTGTGATAGACTAAAAAAGAGTATTGACTTTTAACTAACTACGGAGTAGTATATATATATATATATATATATATGAATGTGGAGTGTACTTTATATACAAAACAAAATTGTTTATTGTATATTTTGTATTACATGTATCAACGCAAATGATGATTCACATGTAGTTTACAAGAATTCAATTAAATATATGAAGCTAGATTTGTGTTTTAATTAGCATTAGTCAAGTGGTAAATGAAAGAAATAATTAATTAGAGAAAAAGTCAAAAAAGGCTTATAGGTTGGTTTACGTACCAGAGATTGGTGAGATGAGGATTATAGGTTGTTTGAGCAGAGCTACAAATGTCAGTCAAGGGAATGTGAAAGGCTTCTGACCAAGATAGTTGTGTCAAGCAAGTCGCCGCAGGAGAACCCCAACGGTAGCTTCCCGGAGAAAGTTTCAAGTTGCGACAATTGTCTCCTACTTTCTTTTTAAATGGCTCTCTAAACACCTTTACTTGCTCCTTTGTCATCTCTTGCAATATTTTTCGCGATATCCCATGGTTCACTACTTGGAAAAATCCCCAATCCTTTGATGCCTCAGCGATTTCTCTCTTACACTTTTCTCTTTCCCCTAACTCCCCCATCAATCTCCCCAGGTCTATAAGGGGTAAGTCCCACTCTTCAACTATTGGGGTGATTGTTGTTGGGGTTGTGCTTATATAGGGTGCAATGTTAAGTTTGTTGAATAGGTTTTTGTATGCTTCCTCGAATGGAGGGTCTGATTCGTCTACATAACTATCCATTTTTACTTGCTGAAATCAATATAAAACATAATTATTTCCAACATTAGTTAGCGAAAATAATCAAGTAAATAGTAACATCATCAACTGTATAATTAATATATCGCCAAAAAGTAATAATTAACAAACTCTAGCTAACCTAATAAGTATGTAAGTACATATAGAGCTCATGTAACTTTTAACTTTCACAAATATATCAAAGAATAATAAACAAAGAGAAGAATAAGGTAAGATATATTATAAACAAACCTTGGAGAAGAAGCTTTAGGGAGGTTGTAAAACTTTGGTTTGTGTTGCATGTAAATGTTATAGGCATTATATTTTCAAAAGAAACGGTACACCTTTTATACTCGTTTCGAAAGACCCTAACAAATTTTTATGCCACATGTTTACTATTGATTGGAAGATGCCATTAGGACAACCATGGATTGCGGGCCAATGTATTTGGCAAGTGGGCCTTGGGCCCTCACATGTGTAAGGCCTGCTTTGCGTAGGCCTTAGTCCAGTGAAAATGTTGGACGTGACCATTCCTAAAGTCCCAACTGTCGTGTATCACACACACACATAGGACCATTTATCTACCTACGTAGTACTTCCCAAACCACACACATGACACATGGTCACATGGATAGTTAGGCTTCAAAGTTTAGTGTTAACTATGGAAGTATGGACTATGGAGTGAAAAATAAATAAATTCGACATAGGATATCGGAAATGAAATTGGCACCTTATCGATTGTTATATGTGTCCCGAACATACAAGTGTCGTGAGGGAGTGAGAGCCCATTTTCCAACATCGATGATTTCCAGTTTAAAAGGTTAAAAGAATATGATAATGCCGCCACCTATCCTATAATCTTGTAAAACGGACACTAATTCATAATATTATTATTTTAGGAGTCGCAAGGGAAAATTGTGAGAACCGAACTTAGATATCCTAAAGCTGGGAGTGATACTCTAACAAACTACACTAATCCATAATTAATGAGTGGACATTATTAGCTTTTCTCTTGAAAGAATTTGGTTCTAAAGACTTCTTTATTCCTCAACTTTACTAAATTTATCCCTTTGTTAGTTTTTCCAATCCCTTCATCATTGCACTAATTTAATGCATTTAATTAGTTGGATTGTGCCGTTATAAACTTATAATCTTCACCTCAAGAAGCTTTTTCACATGCATGGTAAAACTTAGATTATTATTTCACTGATCCTACGTTATTTGTGACCCAAAAAAACACATATATTATTTTTTTTTTTTAAAAGGTTCATACAATCAATTAACAAATTATGCACAATTTGACTAAAAGTAAGCACTTTTTTTAAAAATAAAAAGCATCTTTTTGAAAATAAGTTATTTATTTATTTTTTTGGTATCAATAAGCTAAGTTAAGATAAAATTGAAAAGCATGATACCAAACATACTTGGACAAGTTCCTGGACAGAAAGTATGCAATTTGTCTATCTCCATATTCAGACATATTTTGTGTCTGAAATTTAAAAAGTTACGATATTAATCTTCAAATTGCAACAAACAATTAAAGACATGTATAATTGTATACACCCTCCCGCCATTTGAAGTTTGATGCCCCATTTTCGTTATGATTAATCATTTTCTCCCTACTTATGCTTCGATAAGGCCGGATAGGTAGCATCGCATTCAATATCGATCACTATATGATTCTTGAGTTTGACGTAAAACATTTTCAACAATATATATATATATGATCTTAAAAAAAAGTTGTAAGAAAAAGGAAAATAAATTTAAATTGGTGAAGAAAGGGTAAAGGGGAGATAGTTACACCTTTTTTTAGTTGAGATGGGTTAGAGTGAATTAAACTCAATCAATCAAAATATAATATAGTAACTCAAAAATCACTAAACTGAACTAAATTTAAATCCAAAAGGACATGAGCGTACAATGGAGGAAAACATGAAGACATGATTTTCCTTCAGTAGAAATTGGAAACAATATCATATCATTAAGAAAAAATTTATAAATCAAATTTTCAACACATGTTCTTTTGATTGAAGATTAAACAGTTGATTTCAGCAGTTAAATTTCAGTGATTGAATATATGATACGAGGTATTAAAATATTACTACTTATTAGTCATTGACTTGTAGACATTAATTATTTAAAATATCATCCATCTTATAATAAAATCGGACTTGTATAATGTGAATAAGTTAAAGGAAGTAATCCCTTACAAAAGGTACGTTATACTCTAGTGAAATCTAGTGTAAGAAAAGTAAAAGAAACCATTGTGTGTAAATTCAATGTAATGAAGTGTTGATACTTGTTGCTACAATCTTATCGTCAAACACCAATTTAGGTTAGGTAAACTCATTAAACCTCGAATGGAATTGACTATATATGTCGAGCTAATAATTACGATGTTTTTTCTAGGGAAAATAGATTGATAGTATGTATTTGCTATGCTGAAACATATCTTACACTTAGAATTGTGCGGCATTTCATCCACACCCAAATGACACGTTATAGACATGTTTGAACACGTTCATACACATACACTACAATAATGCTAATCTACTATGTTGCCTTAGTTTTACACGGATTGTGTGGGACCTCTGTATACTATCCATGTGACTCACACATGTGTGAAATCACAATGTTAAGGAAAAAAAAACTATTAAACTGCTATGACCTTCATTAATTTATGACGGTAAAATTTCAATAATATAAACTTTAGAGGTTAGCTTCAAAAATATGTTGTACAACTATATGTTATTAAGTTGATGGTTCGGATTGGATTCGTCTAGGCATATGTCTTGACCTATTTATTACTTATAGCTACAAACGTGACTAATCTGGGATTTTAAGATTCAAAACCGTACTAATTAACCAAACACATTTGGTTTGGGAAAAAAAAGATCCAAATCCTTATAAATAAAGTGATTCTGGATCTGATCTAGGATCCACTATCATCTCTATGTTATCTAGAAATTTTCTATAAAGTATATTATTTTATTATACCTGTAATAATTAATTTCACTAGCTATAATTGTACGTCATGCATGTTATTAGTTGAAATTCTAGTTATTTACGAGATTGACCCATTTATAATAAATTATGATTTTGCCATTATTACTCATATTGTGGAGTATTGAATGTGACTAAAAAAGAATATGCCATAGAACTTTAGTACTCGAGCTCCAGATTTTATATTTTTCGCACTAGAACAAAAAGGAGGGGTCAAAATTCAAAACTTGCCATATAGAAGGGGTGCATAAATGTACAATAAATTTCAAATCCCTTATGTCTACCTATGAATCTATGGTATGAAAAGAAAATTTGTTTTGTTATCTAGGGATTTTGTGAGGCAGTTACCTTGTGTAAGACGTGTGTGTGTCTATAGTATAGAGTAACATGCAATATACTGACTACTGAAAATTGAGGAGCCGCTACACAAGGACATGGATGCTTCCATGTATAGGACTTAAGAGATTTATCCTACACAAACAAATTGACAATTTATCTACTTGGCTTTGTTTGCTTCTTTGAATGAAACATACTTGTCCTCTAATGTTCCAAGTATCCCCAGAATTCCACCATAATATAGATCCACTATATACTATAATTTGTATTACGTAGTATATGTAAAATTTTCAGAGACCGTTCAGAAAAACATTTTATTTTTGTTTAATTGTTACTAAAAAAATATAAGTTAATATATGAGCACGGTCAAGTGTATTCAATGAAATTTATTAAAATCAAATTAAACTAAATTAATCACGTGTATTTGTAATTGAAGACCATGTTTTATTGGACTCATTGTTTAAATGGATAATTCAAAACGTGTGTCTCATTGCTTAATGATGAGACTCTTTTTGATTGTGATTGTATAAGTTACACTTAATAAATCAATATCGCACCCTACTTCATCTCAACGATTGGAATGTGACTTAGTATACACCCGATAGAACTTTGTATACACACGCCCGTTGCATACAACTTTGTATACACCTCCCATAAAAACTTTCAACATTCATAGTTTTACTTCTAATATTTAGTTTTATAAGGTCAGTTGTGTAGTTCAACGTTGGTCATTATTATTATTATTATTATTATTATTATCATTATTATTATTATTATTATTATTATAACTTTCAAGGAATGAATGAGAAAATAGATTAAATAAATATGGTATAATTGAAAGATGAAAATAGTGTGAAAATGTAGGAAGCTTTTGGAGGGAATTGAAAAGCCATGCTTGTAATACCCCATATTTTTATTTAATTTATTTTATACGTTAAACTAATATTAATAAAGTTAATATTTTTGAAGAAGGGATAAAATTTTAATTATTTAATTAATTAAAGGAATTTAAATAATTGGTGTTGTTGTAATAATTTATCATCATTATTATACTAATATTAATGTTAATATTATATTAATAATTATTATCTATTAAATTAGTAGTATTATTTTTCATTAATTGTAAAAGTTCAGTTCAACTCACAAGAATAAGGTCATATAACAACAATAAAAAAATGAATGAAGGCCGTGGAACATGTATTGTACATATTGAGACTACTATGTAGAGTTGAACAAGTGTCGATTCTTGTATGTGGCTAGCCATATGATTAACCAAATGGTGACCACTTAATTATACTCCATTCATTCCTATTTTTTTGATATATTTGGAATCTTAACACTATTCATAAAATAATAGAATTATTCAAATTAATTTGAAAATATAAAATATAATATAGTCATATGGGGTCTTGTTGGATTCATCTCATTGATACATTATTAATTAATATCCAATTATTATAATTTTTACATATATACAAGAAAAGACATAAATTGCAATTACATTGCATATACATACTATAATGAAATTAACATGGAAGTTAAAATAATTTATAATGAAAAACATACAACACATTGAGAGGACTTTTCGCACATGTCATACACACACGCCAACAAAATTGCAATTACAGTACAATTACATGAAGAACAAACATAATACAATCAATGCCAATTCCGTAAAAAATATTGCAATTTCATTTTTTTTTATTAAAAAAACCCAAATAAAGATTAGATATTTTACTGTTGAGAGGAGACATTTTCACAAGCTTTTGATGGAAGAGAAATAATGAAATTGTTTAAGGATGATAGAGCTTTTTATGGATTGTGCAGTGCATCGAGATTGAGAGCTAGGAGGCGTTAACAGTAATAGCTAGATAATAGTTTAATACTCTGTATAAAAGTAATACCTAGAGAAGTGTTTAACCGAATGTTAATTTTTTGCAGAAGTTTGCTTATAGGGCTTAAGGCCCTGTTCTCTTCGACTTATTTTTATTAATTTTCAGCAAATATAAGTTCAGTTCAACAAAAATAAGTTTCAATCCTCAATAAATTGTTAATGATTTCAGCAAAAATAAGTTTAGTTTAGCAAAAATAAGTTTAGATAAGTAAAAGTAAGTTCTGTTCAACAAAATTAAATTCAGATCAGTAAAAATAAGTTCAGATAAGCAAAAATAAATTAACGAGAACAGAGCCTAAGTTGCAACTTTTGCAACTACAATACTTCAATTGCAACTTTTGTGAAAGTTGTCTATTGATGAATATATATATATAGAGTTACACATAAGAACATTCCTAACTGTGTTAGGAAACCTGTCAAATAAAATAATTTACGATCAAATATATCCTAAAAACCTAAGAATAATATTCTCAATCAGAAAATGTAAAATAGAGCATGCAAAAGTCAGGGTTTTAGCAAGAAGCTATTAGTTCTACTAGCTTCTTGCTACCTTTATCTTTAGTTTGTTTGTAAACCTTATTATATTAAATTGGACCTTTTTATTAATGCTACTAGCCACAAAAAAAAAAAAAAAAAAAAAAAAAAAAAAAAAAAAAAAAAAAATTATTTTTTTTTTTTTTTTTTAAGNAAAAAAAAAAAATTAAGGGTTTTTGTTAGGGTTGTTGTTGCAGCTGAAGAAGAAATGTCTTTTGTACTGATGTTCTTATAGCAAATTCATAATACTCCGTACAAAGATTCTGAGTTCTGACTATTTATAACACTCATAAATTAAGCAGGGATATTAATTAGTTACTATATCAAATTACTTTGTGATTTTCATAAACCTTACATTTTCAAAGATACTTGTTTGCCATTCACTATTTCACAGAGTTAAGGGGCATTAGCCATTAAGCTAACTATGTTTATGGCCTAATTCAGTATATAGAGTTAGATATCTTACCGCTAATACGAATCGTTATGGCATACAATAGCTTCATTCTATTCATGCTACGTCTTCGAATATCTTACATACAATGGAGTTATCATTATAGGGTGGGTTGATGAGAATTACTAGATCTACTTGGTCATATAGAGCAACTTTTGGAACTAACAGCTCCCGTTTTTGATCAATTTGTTGCAATGGAAAGATGAAAAATCTACGATATATATATGGGGGCCTCTTTAGTGGTTCACTTGAAAAATGAACAACTAAAATCAAAGGTAGTCAAATTAATCCTAGCCTGTAATCTTATTCAAAATAAAGATTTACGATTAATTTGACTATTTAAGGGTCTGACTTACGATAGTTATAACTAAAGAAACGAAACACTTGGTCGATCTATGGTATATGTAAAATTTACCATTTTACACATCTTAGGCGTTCTTTATTTTATCATTTTTTCGATTTTCCGTTGTTTGCTAAGAAAGATTTTACAGGCAAAAAACGAAGCCTTAGACATCCAGATACTATCTGCTTCTATAATATAACCCAACCTTCTAAAAATGAAGCACTTCAACATCAGCCTACTAGTAAAAATGTAAGAATTTAGGTTGAATTAATAGTTAATGATGTTTGATATAAACATGTAATTCATAAATAATAACAACAATAAGTGGATTTCCCCTTTTAGTTTATTACCTGGATAACAACATCTTCCATGAGATGCTCCTTTACCCTAGCAATCGCTGAAGCCATTTGATGTTTCGATCTGTGACAATAGAATATATACGGAGTATAAGCTAATCAATAAACAATTGCATATCTTTTAGGTACTTGCATCTCTAATAATGATACATGCTTTGTTCATGTTATTTTGTTGATCTTACTTTTGTAATCTTAGGTAATTTAATTTGGACTTGGTTAAAATTATTTGTGAGAGCATCAAACCTTATTTTGCTTCATTTTTTTTTTTTTTTGATGCAAACTTATATGAACTTTTACTGATTGATATGAACTTATATGAACTTTTTAAATCTAAACTTATTAATCATATTTTGTGAAAACTAACGACAACCCTTATACTACTCTTTTCAAACTCATCTGAACTTATTTTGCCATTAAAATTTATTTTTACTTATCAGAACTTATTTTTAATAACCTAATTCATTTCACTTCTCCCGGATAAACTTCTCCCAATATAAAAAGGCTAATTCTCTTCAACTTGTACTGCAAACTTGTTTGATCAAATCTGATTAAGTATGTCACAATAGAAAGGGAGGAAGTCAAGACTTAATATGAACTTAAATTATGTAATAATAATGTAATTATAATAATGGAGCTGAGTTGTGTTGACGTGATTGAATGGAGTAAAACTAAACTAAATCGACTTAAATTGAATTGTATAGAGTTGAGATGAACTAAACTGAACTTTAAGATGAATTGAACTAAACTGCTACCAAAAGTTTCAGTCTAAAAGAATGGAGCATTGAGTCCAAACTTTTTTTCTTTTTTTGTATTTTTTTCCTGGCCTATATCTTCCATTACATAATAGTGTATATAACATACTTCGTATATTGCAAGTTGAACATTGTACACTGACATTAATCTTAGAATATCTTATTATGCGATTTTGTCATTTTTTGATATATTAACAACAAAAATATGAAAATTCTTTGGTTCACTTGAGAAATGAACCACAAAAGTCATGATCAAAGTTTGATTCCAACAAATTAATATTCAAAAGCTTCTAACCAGACCTTAACAATAAAGATCAAACGAGGTGTGAGAGTATGTATGACTAGAATAGCTTGTGGTCATTTTTCGTGATCACGATTTCAAAAGCAAAATTCCATAATTGACACTTGATATATATGACGATCATGAGTTTCTCCCACTATATTCAATGTACACAAGGTAATCTTTTTTTTTTTTTTTTCTCATTTTAAATTTTGTGAATCGTTTGCTTCCTTTATTTTTCTTCATGAAAAAACTCGAGCTTTAATGTAATTTAAAACGTCATCTTTTTCATTGGTAAGAGAAAACATTATTATATCAAAATTGATAGAATTATTATCGTATAAGTAATGTTGTTTTAAAATACTAATTACTCAGTACCAATTTATATAATTGTATACATATATATACATTTATCATTATATAACAATTAAATATATTATTAATTAAAGATATTAGTGGTCAAATAATATGTGAGCCGAAAAGACTACCAAACAAATAGAAAACAATGGAGTATGACAATTGGATTAATTATGCTTTAATTTGTCCTCCTCACATCTTCAATAATAGGCTATGATGACATCGTGATATGAATCCAACAGGGTAAAAGGAACAACAAATTAAAGTAACGAGTACTAATTAAAAATATTTACTAAAAATGCATTTGGTAACAAATAATTCTCACGTTTGTGAATTTTTATTCTGCAGATAAGGACAAATAATATCATGGAGGAACAAAGAATAATATAACCTAAATTAAAATAAGAAACATAGGTCCTACTAAAAATGTCATTTTATGCATGAAAAAGAAACGAAAAGATATCCACCAATAGCGAAAAAGAGAGAAACTATTACGATAGAGATAACATTATAGCAAAAAAAAAAAAAAAGATGTTAGCTGGATTAATTCAAGGAAAACCCTATTCTTTTTTTGTTCATCTTTTATTTAATTTTATATATAATTAATATATTCTTATGACATCTAATCAATTGATTAGTCGATCTATCAACATCTAATTCCTTCACTTCCCATGAATTAAACAAAAAGAATCGTATGTACCATATTCAAAATCTTCCATGATTTAGTTACTAGGAATATACGAATTAAGGTTTAAATTATTACCTGTTTGTTGTCAAGATCGATCCGTGGTTCGATTCTTCATACCAAGGGAGTGCGTGGTATGTGAATTACGTAGCAAGTATTGATGTTCTAAGTACTGCAATAGAGGTATGCTGTGTAGTATTAACAAAACTTTCAACATTTAACAAAATATAATTACCTTAAGACATGCATGCCCTAGAATATTTGTTAATTTTGACAACTTAAGCAATTTGAGAGAAGAAATTAGCTAAAGAGAGAAAAATAGATATATATTAGAGATGTGGATTAACTAAGCTTCACACACGAAGCTTAAGCTAGCGAATAGAAGGATGATTGATTATTGATCATCCTATATTCGTACCTTAAGCTAGGGTATGAAGAAACAAGTAATTAATAGCACTATATAAGTAATATGTGTATGTAATTTACACTATACATAATATACAACGAACATAGGATTTGGCATTGAAAGGAAAAAGAGCTATAACTTGAATGCAATAGTATTCAAAACACTACTAACACTTACATGTTTCTAGGAGGAGGTGTTAGCAAAAGAATTATGTGGAGGAAAATTATAGGGGGATTACTATGTAGTAGGGTGTATTGGAAGTTTATGGCAAGAGAATTGAAAAGGTTCAACGAATTTATAGAAAAAAGATCATATACAGTGTATAAGTAATCGGTGATCCAAAATGAAAGAAGCAAGGATTGAGAATTTATGATAAAGAGAAAGAACACGCGTTTGAGCAGTTCATCAGAGAAAACTATGATTTTTTGTAGCTAAGAAATGAGCAAGGAAAAGTAGGTATAATATATAAGAAAAAAAAATATTGTTACAATTTTTTAATGTATGTATATAGCCAATTATGGGATGAAAATACTTTGTGAATTTTTCTGCTTTTTTAGTATTTAGAATTATGGAGGAGAGAGGCATACTATTAAACATGGAAAGAGGAGAGAGAAAGAGAAAGAAAGTGAGAGATCCAAGGTAAAGGGTACACACTAGTCACTATATAAGAAAAAAGACAACAATTCCTTCAAATGGTGAGAATTCATCCAAGTACTTCATTTCATCTCTAAAGTAATATACTCCGTTTATTATTTGTTGTAAATGTCTCCCTCACATAACCCTCAGTCTATTCTAAGTACGGCTTGTTTAATTTCTTCTACCTACCTAAGCACACTAGTGCACAAACCACAGGATGGGTTGTAGCTAGGATAGTGCCTAGTGGCATTTGAGGATATCTAACTACTTATGGAGTGCGTATTCTATTTCATTGAGTTACGAAATGTGATGGAACCAAACAAGTCACGTCGGATTAGAATTGGATCACATTTGTCGTCTTGTTAGACTTTTGGTTCTTGACACGAATTATTACTTTATTTTATTTTTTCTTCCCTGTTATCACAATCGATTTTAATTTATATATAATTATAATTATCACACGAATGCTAATCTTACACAGTGAGCGATATTGCAAACCTATGAATAGATGATCTTAAACAATTACTTAAAATTATGATGTGGAAAATGACATGAATGATTAATGATTAATTATAGACTTTATGTTTAATGAAAATGAACCATATAAAGTAAGTCAGAGTGGACAATGATTGCAACTGAATTGTTCGAATCAGATAGAGGTTTGTCTAACCTCACCTCACATTTTTGCTTTAATGAAGAAGATGTGGTCCAACTAGGTTCATATCTTAAAAAAATTTACTAACTCCGTCAATCTCTGCTATGAATAAGTTACAACAAAATAAAATAATAATTTGTTAAGGTATAAAATAATACGTAGTAATTTATTGCAACTATAATTCGTGGCGGAGGTTAGCTAGTAACAAATTTGATATTTTATGTTTGATAAGTGTGGTTCACTCAATCCTATATGTCTAAGTTCTGTGGATATTAATTATGCACATTTAGACTATCATGTTTAATTTAATGAATATATATACCTTAGAATAATGCATAACTATTTGCTAAGTAAAATAATAATACACGATAGCACTTCTTCCATGGACTCTAAGAAAATTGCAACATTTCTTTTAATCATTATTATATATATATATATATATATATATAATCATGTATACAAAGGTCTTTGTGTTTATATGAAAAAAGATAAAGTTCATTTAAAATTTTGTTGGATTCAATTCATCTCAATATACATAACGGAGTATTAAATCTAATTTTATAAATTTCATAATATAGCTAAAGATATATTTTATACTTGAAATTTAAATTTATAAATATGTAAGAGGAAAAGTTGCAATTTACAGATGATAATTTATTAGTTTTACCCTAATACAACTATAGTATTGGAATATTGGATTCATTTAAATGAGGAATTTCTGACATCTAACAGTGAGATGTTTAAGGGAGGATATTACATGACGTTTTTGTGAATATATGTAAAGTACATAAAATATACACTAACAATGCAGCCCCTACTTTTGCATATATTTACAAAAACATCATGTAATATCCTCCCTTAAACATCTCACTATTAGATGTGGGGAATCCCTCCTTTTAAATTATTTACTTTTTTTTCTTTCTTTTATTTATTTTTTTTTTTTTTTTGGGTTAGGAAGAAAATGATTTGAGATTTGAGTATAAATCAACATTTCAACTGTAGCTAGAATTGTTAAGCATGTCTCTATAAGACATTACTACATATATTTATTTAAAAAAAAATCAAAAAACGTTTATTGGACAAGTTTTGCCATTTTGGTGAATTATTTTATAATAAAATTAAAATCCTCATCGCCCAATAAAAATGATTACGTAAAGGACCGTTAAAGATTAATCGCGAGCAAATGTAGGTAGCTAGGTTTAGTGAATTGGTAAACTCTAGGCTGTGTAACCAAAGAGAAAAAGTGAGCATCGAATAGCGAAACTGTGAAACCATCTGAATTCATTGAACTAGTATCGGCCTGGTTACTTTAACTTAATTTTTCAGTTGATTTTACTTCTGTTTAGCTCCATACAATTCAAATCAGTTCTTCCTTTATTTTGCTAGTTTATTTGTTTTACGATATTTAGCTAATGATATTGATTATGGCAATTGAACCGGTCTTTTTAAATTCATTGTCTTTTTTAAATTTTTTATATTATAATATAATTACCTTGACTTATTATTTTTTCATATATATTACTCCTTATTTTGTTCATGATATCTTTTTGTTCATAATATTATTATTATTTTGTACTTAACTTTATTACTGATGT
Source organism: Suaeda aralocaspica (assembly GCA_016808085.1). Classification (NCBI taxonomy): domain Eukaryota; kingdom Viridiplantae; phylum Streptophyta; class Magnoliopsida; order Caryophyllales; family Amaranthaceae; genus Suaeda; species Suaeda aralocaspica. Next base: position 1,763,114 of record PYUH01000101.1, read on the forward strand.
GTATTAACCTTATTAATGTTATTTTGTACTTTGGCTTTATTTTGTTCATAATATTTTAGTGTGTTCATAATATTTTTTTGAAACATCAATTACCATCGTCTTTTTTGTGTTTCATATATTTATTAATTTATAATTCTCACGAAAAAAAATTATGATACTACTATACACGAGATGAAACAAAAATATAAGTGGATAATCATTCACAAAGATAAGAAAATACCACATAAGTATATTAGTTTCGCAAAATATGAAGCTACCACGTATGAAAATGTATAACTAGTTTTTTTTTTCATAAAATATAAATACCTATAACGAAATACTTTTTTTTTCTTTCATAACTATTATTGGATCAATATCAATATTAATTCTATATCATTACTAATCCATAGTTAAAAATCATTAATCCATATTAAAAACTTTCAGAGCAGTTTAGTTCAATTCAACTTCAATTAGTTCAGTTGTTTTCAGTAAACATAAACAGACCCTATGTATACATTTTTGGTTGGAACAATCATGCCTACATACACAGTCTAATTTTGAGCAAGTGTTATATACTACTATATACACACACATAAGTAATCCTTTTTATCCCTAAAATAATCTTATTTTATTCGTGAATGTAATCGTACTTCATTAAATTATTTAAATAAATAAATAAAATATTTTTCTTACTCAAATAGCCCCAATGGTTAACTTTTTTTTTTGTTATTTTAAAAATACCACTACTTATTTAATTTGTAGGAGCAGTATCCCTCATTTTCCCCTTAAAATAACCTTGTACCCTGTATATTAATAGCTTCAAATTAAATGAACATTTTTTGACTTTGGTTGTACTATGAACTGGGAATTTAGTTGGTTAGAGTTTCTACTTATGAATTTGATTCTCATCACTCGCATTTGGCTTTAAAAACATTAGTAGACAATTTGGCTTTTGAAACATTAGTAGACAATTTTATTATAATGTCAATGAGTTATAAAGATAATATGGAGTAAATTAAAAACGAAGAGTGAAATTTGGACATCAAAGAGTTCAATTCTGGCTCAGGACGGATGAACGTCGGTGTCATGCTTAACACATGCAAGTTGGACGAGAATTGGTGTTTCCAGTGGCAGATGGGTGAGAAACGCATAAGAACCCCTCTTGGCAATTCTCTTTATACAAACAATTGTATTTAGCAAATTACAATCAAAGACAAAAGATTGACTTATTTAATTTTAGAAATTTTATAGCTAATAAGGTACAATCGGTTGTTTCCCAGACATACTCGAAACTTCTCAATCTTAACCCATCTCACCTAGCCAGAACATCATTCTTCTTACAAAACACATTTGTAAGAATTTGACTATGTGCTCGATTTATTTCTCTATTATTCCCTTATTATTTTTACTCTCACTTTTCTCTTTGATGTTCCCTTCACATTCAACATTGTGCGGCAGAAAGTTAATACAGCAACTTATTAGTTTTGGGACAAAGATTAGCACCAAAAAAAGGTTTGGGACAAAGATAATCGAATGGTTTTTTTGACAAGAGCCAAGGATCGTAGGATTCATAGCACCTTGAATTGAATGATAAATTATATGGTATCAATTACTGTATATCATATCAACTTTCAAGTGTTTTTTCTTAAATACATTGCAAAGAATTTGTTGCCAAAAGAATAATGTTGAAAAGTAGTATTCCGTACCTACGTTTTAATTTATTGGTTACGATTTTACCCATTTTCTCTTACAAAAAATTTTCAATCACTCTGTTAAAAGCCTATTAAAATCAATATAAAATACAAACTCAAAATTACTGAAATAGATTGAATGAAAATAATTTCAACAGTAACACATGGTTACTGTTTCGATCATGTATTAATTGCAATTTTTTTCAATTGTCAATGTATTAAGTTAATGGGCGAGTTGCAATAACATTTTCATTTGTAAGTATTTTCCTTTTTTATTTCAAGTTAAACCTTCATCTTACTTTATTATTTCCTCTTTTTACCTTCGTCAATTCCACTATATAATTCATCAAAAATATATATACTTTATATTAAACGAACATAAAGGCCGGGGAAATTATATTTGTCACATGTTGATGTCCGATAATATCTCATTCGAACATGTCATCATCTAATTGAAGTTCAATATTCTTCATTTAAAAAGTTTATAAGTAAGAATTAAACCCTTGACCTTTTTTACTTAAAATATTAAAGCATAAATGTATTTGTACTGAAGTCATTGATTATACAATTCCAATTTTAATTATGATTACATAATTACAATGTATGTGTTACGGAAAAATTTCCACTTATGGTTTCCTTTTTCTCCATACAGTTAATCTGTTTAATTAATTTTGTTGATATTTTTTAAATTGTTCATCTTGAAATATTAATTACAGGTCTAAGCTGCACTAGTTAATAGAGAGAGTTCACCTCATAAGACATTGGAGGTTACAGCTTTAAATCATATGACAATAGTAGGAGTGGCTCCTCAATCTTATAAAGTAATGTTTAACTTTCTCTTATTTTATCAAGTTATGAGAAATTCACATGCGATTTTTAATATAATAACTATCAAATATACAATGACCCAAAATATTATCCCGCCCGATAACTAATTGATAACTTTGATTGCAACTATGCAATGTCTTGAAGGCATGAAGGGAGGTATGGGTAAGGTAAGGGGCTGTGGATTATTTATATATGCATGTGTCTGGTGACTGGTGACTTATTGACTTCGAAAAGTACTGTATGATCGTATCAAAGTTCCGCTTGTCGACTACGCGTACGCATTTCCAGTGCAACTAGCAAATCACCTATCAATTATCAACTACGGAATAATACACTACTAGCTACGTGTTATTTGGGATTTTGGCACCTATTATTCTTGGATGGTATTACGTTTTATATTATTTGTAATAATTTAATTTTTAAACAATTTACATAATTCTATCCACTTTTGCTAAGGTTCTTTCTTAGCCCAAACAAATGTGATATTGTTATATTCATTTGGTTATATATTTCATTTTTTTTTTTTTTTGTGGAGTATATATATATATACATACTAACTATTATGGTTGGAATGTAGTTTAAATCTTGATGAGTAAACCCTAGAGGTAATAACCTGCTCCCGCTTTTGCATCAAAAAAAAAAAAAAAAAAAAAAAAACCTAAAGT
>PYUH01000101.1:1767029-1788671 GCA_016808085.1 Suaeda aralocaspica
AAAAAAAAAAAAAAAAAAAAACCTAGAGGTAATAGCGCCCACTAAACTCTCACTAATATATATGCTTTGTTTTGCCATGCATCAAACTTTTTATACGTAATTTGAACACTTTATAAAGTTGAAACCTAATACAAGGCAATTAGGCTAGAAATATAGAGTTAATTAATGGGAACACCAACCAGTGTTTTGCACAAAAAAAATGGTGCTTAAATTGCTAAAATGGAGTGCGCTTTATAAGACAATAAACAACCATAGTTTTTCCGGGATAAGTTCAATATTTGAACTAAAATTGTAATCCAAACTCTCACGATACGGGTCGAATCAAGCTAGCTCACGAGCTTGGCTATTAATTAATGATTGACTCTATAAAATTATCATCCACCTTTTGTCTTTATCTTTGGGCATTTTAGAGGAACATATGTCTATACCATCTCACACTCAATAACATGATAAATTATAAATTTATTCATAGACCTCAACCATTATACTTTATAATTAAGCTTAATTTTTTGCTTGAGTTGAGACCTAAAAACATGGGTCGAGGAATGTAATTTTGAATTTTTGATGGAGCCAAACCGCGGTGTTATGATGACACGGTATAACCTACGGATTTCTGACAACGTCATGCTGAATGATCTGAATTGTCAATGACGTGGTGACTAAAAAACTCAACTACCATCAAATTGTTTAATAATCTTGTCTAAGTCGGCAAACAAAAAGGACAAGCCGAAATAATAAAATAAAATAAAAATCACAAACAAGAGAAATAATAGGGATGAATTGAATATGATGATAAGTTGATAATAATAGTGTCCTTAAGTGGAGGAGAAGAAGAATGTGTACAATTTTTAAGGCTATGTACATTGAAATGACCAATCTTTAATAATGATACAAGTTTTATATTATTAATTAATAATGTGATTTAAAAGTTTTGGTCACTGTTTTTCTTTTTAATATTTTTCTACATGGTCATTAATGACTAAAAAGGTTATGGTTTTCAATAGAATAATGACTAAAAAAAGCTTTTGTTTTTGATGGGGGATGATCATAATAATAAAGTCTAAAAGTTTGTAGTCGGCAACTACTAATTAACTGTATTTTATCGTATTACATTTATGGCCAACTAGAAGTGTTCATGTGTAGTGTAAGAATGAGAGTGTAAGAGATGGTTCATCTCAATTAATTTGGTTATTGTTCCAATTTCTGAAGATTATACTCTCAAAAAAATAACTCAAATCTCATGCCCTTTACAGAGATACAGCTCTACAAAAAACTTATCCATTTCAGTGTCAGTAAGTTACATTCCTACAATTTACAGATAAGGCCAAATAAATTCAAATAAGTTATGTTTTAACCATCTATATAATAAGTTTCTATAAATATCAATTCAAATAAACCATCACTTTCAATCATGCTATATTTAATTCCAATCTGGTCAATAAGTTCTAATCAGTTTAGTTCCTATAAGTTCAACTCATCTATAAAGGACAAAAACTTTTAAAATCTAGAATGTTGATGTTTTGCAAACTTGGACATTCAAAATCAATTAGCAAAGTCTTCAAAAACGTTTCTCATAGGATAACACTTCATGTTATGTACGTGTTTTTTTTTTTTTCGATGTTAATTAACTTCATGTTATGTTAAATGAAACGTTTCGGAAATTTGTGACTTACATACAAGCATTTCCTAATATCCCTGAGTTCAATACCCGAGTTTTAATCCTCCCATGACCCATGTAATGTACCCAAGTTACTTTTTTTTTCCAGATTCTAACAATAACACCGAACAAAGGTATTTCTTATTCTCCCAATATCATCTTATTAGCTTTTGAGTCGATTTCAACACTATCGAAGGGTCTTCCTTTGATTTGAGGATCAACGAGTAAAGTTTTAGGCTAATTTTTTTTTAGTCCCCAAATCCCCCGAAAAAGTGACTTTATAGTCGCCTTCATTCTCGGCAATTAGAAGGCCTTCTACGTCTCGTTTTCTCCCCAAATTTCACTCACTTAATTTTGTTAGCCTTAAGATGAACCATGATCATTTTTAGATTTTGAAAATTTATTATGTTTTTTCTATAGAGGATTCCCGAAAAGGGCATACTTGCTTATATAGTTATCTCGGGACCTTCTTAATTATGACCTTTCATACCCAAATTTTTTTTACGAGTGCCCTCATTTGACCTGAATTGAAGGACACCATATAAAATTTTTGGCAATTTTTTTTTCAGGACCCCGTAACCTCAAAAACTGTAAATTATATCCTTCATTTTCGGCTTCCAGAAGGCTATTTCAGGGTCCTTATTTTCTCCTTGTATTTCTCACATGCGTTGTTGGTGAGCCTAGCTAAGATGCCCACACACGGTCTCAATCTCTAAAAACCTGTTATTGTTGTTATTTAGACAATTATCAAGAAAGGGCGGCACACCAGTTTTTTCCCTCTTTCGGGATTCAGCTTATGTCTTTTTTGGACCTCGTAACGTTACTCGGGGGCTCTCTTTTGGCTATAGAGCCACATTGTAAATATTTTGGCATTTTTTCGGAGACCTCAAAAGCCCAAAAAAGTGTGATTTATAGCTTTCGTTTTCGGCTTTCTTTGCGAAGATCTCATTTAACAAGCCAAAACATTAAGTTGTAACTCAAAACACTACTTAAAGTTAAAACTCTTACTCTGCCTTCAACGACTTTTCTTTTTTAGAAAATATGGTCTCTCCTTTTTTTTAAAATAAAAAAACTTTCTCTAGTAATAAATCCTTGTTCATAAACAAAATTGGTGTTAGTCGATTTTTTTACTCTCAATTCTAAGGTCAATATATGTGATGATAAATTTATTTTAGAAGTTTAGTTAATGTTTTATTAATTCCTGTATTATTTTGTTGTTTGTAATAACATATACAATTTTGTGTTTATGTGTAAGATATTTTTATTTTTGTTTATATCTTTTTTTTAAATAACTTATTAAAAAGAGAGAAAGTTATAAATTTTAAAGAAAGAAATTCTCAAAGCTCTATTGCCCTAAATGCTTGAAAATATTTGGTACTAATCAATCATAAATTGACATGTGTCCTCCTGTGATTGATTGTCCATGCGCCTATTGGACCTATTCTTTAGACTCTTTGGACCTTGATTTATTCTACGACAATTTATAAGTATTTTACCGATACTTGTAGTGTGAGACATAGTTAATTTTTCTTTTTTTGTACTTGAAGTGGGGTCATGATCGACCTAACCATCGGTAATACACAGTCTGTATTCTGGAGGACACGTGGTCTTGTTTCCGATAGACATTTGGTCCGATCTCTAGTTGACACATGGTCAGATTACATTGCAAGAGCTTGCCACATCAAAATTAATCTTACTTGTGTCACTATTCTCTTTTTGCGGAGTATAACTATTTTTATCAAATTTCACCAATACTATTTTTGCTACCCAAACATTCATATATTTATTGGCATGCAATGACCCAAAACATTATCCCATAACTAAACCAAGATTGTGAATAAATTAGATTATATTGACAGCACACTGAAATGCGTTGCTGAATGATATGGCAAAGTCTATTGGCTTATTTTCACTGGCTCATTGCTGTACTGCATGAGTAACAACAAGAAAACAGCTCCATGACTTTTTTCATCATCATCATCATCATCATATTATCTATAAACTCAAAACATTATTAATTAAAGACAACTAATAAAGACTATAAAGTGGTCTTCAATACCACGACTATCTTCAAAACTTATTATCTGGAAATAAATTAGTTGGTCCAAATTATAATGCAGATTGTAGTATGTACGTACTCTCATACTGTGCCACATACTCCCCTACAAAATCTAAAACAATGGCAGGACTGCAATTCTTTGGACTCTGGATTTCATAGTAATAATATACGCATTACTGGCTTCTTGTGCATGTTGAATTGTTGACGTTGGACACAACACTAGTTTCCCAGGAAACTACATTGTTAATTATGTCATTATGGTATGGGCTATTTCACATTTTCCAAATCATTTTCGCAATCCTTTCCCTGTCATATAAATGGTGAATACAGTTACTATTCATGTGAGATGGGGAGAAGTGCGGAAATAATTTAGGGAGTTCGAAAATGCTTGTCCTTATTTGCGCCTTTTGTATAGTAGGGCCTGTTTACTTCAGTTGAAAATAGTTGAACTGAAAGTTTTTTATGAAGGATTAATGAATAGCAAAATAAGAGAAGAGCTGAACTGAACTGAATTGACCTGACCTGAACTGAACTAATTGTAAGCTGAAGTAAACAGACCCATAGTTTCTCCACTTGTAGTCATGAACTCATGAACACTTGAATTCTCATATATTGATCTAGTAATACGAAACCAAAGTTAATTAATGTCCAACCAATACTCAGTTCCATATTACTTCATTATTTCCTTTATCCCATACTACTTAGCTCACAACACAACATTATTATGAAATGTACAAATTTTAGGATAAAGTTTTAAAGGCCTTAAGGAATGAATTAATCAAAATAATTTTAACACAAGAAAAAAGAGGTAGACTATAAGTTATAGGTGAAAAAATCATTTTAGTTAATTTGCTCATATGAATTTTAATATTTTTTTTTATTAAACTACGTGGCAAAGTGGTACGTTATAAGTAATGTGGAGCTAATGCAATATTAATTTTAATCATCATACATTGTTCATAAACTAGACTTTTGATTGAATTTTTCCTTTCACATTTTAACATTGGTTATTAGGACAAGATTAGTTGGTATAATCAAAACTAGCATTAGAAAGTAACATGATATAGTATTAATTCAAAATTATTAAACGAATAATAATTTAGGTCATTTTTCCTATCGCAATTACCCATATGATTCCCCGGCAAAAAAAAAAAGTGTTTTTCCTATCAAAGTCGTGTCTTTCTAATACTCTTAAAATTGAGTTAGGAAGGGTTTGCCGCGGCATAGGGGCCATAGGGGTATTCCTTAATTAGGTAAGTAAGAAAAGTGAATACATGATGAATTAGCATTATTGTCTTTTTTCGCTCAACTTCACCTATTCTTTGATTGTACCTCCAAATCACATTTGCCGTCAATATAGGAAAAAGAACACTGATAGTTGGACCAATAAATGAAAGTGAAACTGTATGTAACGGTGACATAAATAAATAAAAGGAGTAGTCAGTAGTAGTGTATGGTTTATTATGGAGTCATGTCTACAATGGTGACCCTTCAATCATCATCAAGCCCCCACTAATATAGATTCGCTTCATGAGCCGTTCTAGTCCTAGAAACGTGGCTAATCTTCTACTTTGGAGATCCAATAACCTTTTTTACGAAAATAACATCTAGGATCCTCAAAATTTATTCGCTTTCTATGGGTAGAGTTACCCCATAGCTGTTAACAATTGACGTATGAGTGTGAGGGATAGATTAAGTGGTTAAAGCTTCTCTTTCGATTTCAAGTGATTCTAAAATCGTCACTTATCCTAGTGCCTCCCAAGAAAAAAAAAAAACAAATGACTTATTATTTATGAATTGAACTAAAATACCTCATAGCTGTTAACAATTGGCTTATTATATTATGAGAGTGAGGGATATATCAAGTGGGTAAAGCTTCCCTTTCGTTTCTAAGTGATCTTAGAATCGAATCTCGTCACTTGCCCTAGTGGCTCCTAAATAAATTTTTTAAAAAAAAAAAAACAAAACAAAAAATATATATAACAATTGACTTATTATTTATGAACTGAACTAAAATACGGAGTACCTCATTTTCCAGCTACTTTATTGTACTTTGATAAATTACTTAAACATAATAGGGTTTTAAAATCGAAAAATCTGATAGTTACTTGTTTAATTATCTAAAGTGACAACACAAGACATTAATTGATATTTTCAATTAATTCAGATCAACTCAAGGCCTTAAGGGTTTCACAACTACACTTCCAATAAAATTGTAAAAAAAAATAAAAATACAAAAACGTTTCAAACAGGTTTTTGGCAATTTTGGGGTCCTACAAACCACTCTAAACCAAAATATATCCTTTGAGCTGAGGTTTGGACAATTGGACCAGTGAAATCTCTAATTCACTCCTAACCTTTCTTTGAATCTCTAATTCTTGTAAACGAGCTGAGCATCAACATTGAGTAATAGTTTGATTAGTAATGACCTAATGGATTTTAGATCTATTGTACTACGTATTTGTTTGTTTAATAATATATGTTACTCATTTACAGTAATACGACACTAACACGTACATAAGGACTTTACCAAACCCAATCATGCAATTGATCGATTATATGTTGCAAGATGTAATCAAGAGTCGAAAACTATTTATACTCTCAGTTACTCACACAATACAAGCATATGTGCATAACATCATAAGGTACAACCGGTTATACACTTACTAAATTAACATTGTAATCCACGTTACATGGTCACATACTCGCATGACAATCAACATAAGGTCACCCTTTACACCTCATAAGAGCATGAATACAAAGCCGTTCGTGAGATTTTAGGGGCCCAAGGTAAATTAGTGAGCGTGGGCCTTTATAAGGTAGTTTTAAAGTTTTTTTTCTTTTCTTTTTTTGAAGAAATAACATATGTATGAAAATTAGTAATTTTTTTGATGCTAAAAAATATCTTAATTAAGTTACTATAAATAATTTAAAGTTAAGTAATATGAATTATATGATATATACATTATATAATGCACCATCCATTCCATAATATTATTCACTTTGTCACATTTGCTACCTACACAACTTTGATCTATAATTGTGGAGACAAATATTAAGATTATACCTTACCAACAAAAAAATGATCCTTATCAAAAAAAAAAAAAAATGATAATAACATTGAGGGCCTGTTTGCTTCAATTAAAAATAGTTGAACTGAACTGAATTGAAAGTTTTCTATGAAGGATTAATGAGTAACAAAATAAAAGAAGAGCTGAACTGAACAAAACTGAGCTGAGTTGAACTGAACTGTATTTAAACTGAAGTAAACAGGCCCTGAGATTGTATTGAAAGTATGTAAATAATCATATTTTATTGATAAAGTTGTTAATAGGAATTTGTTTAATAAGGATTTGATGTAACTAGGAAAAAAATTGGAAAGGATAGTGATATGATTAATGGTATTGCAAATTTGAAAAATGGAGAAAATACAATAGATTTGACAATTTGAGATTTAAAAAGAATTTAAAAAAAAAAAAAAACCCAAATGTATGGGAATTGAAACCCTTGAAAATGGGGGTAAGATATTGAGAATATATTGAGTGTAACGAATGGAATAAAAGATAAAGTTACTAAGATAGAATATTAGAATTAGCCACAAATATTGCTAAGTTGTTAACTAATATCTTTGGTTAGGATAGTTTTCTTTCTGCATATATATGTATATATAGGATCCCATGAGAACCTTCTTTGCATGAGAACCGTGAGAGCTACTGAATAACGACTGTATTAAATACATTTAAAAGTTGCAATCACTAATTAACAATGTATTGTAACTAGGTATAACCTTAGTTTTCAATTTAAACAAGGTTTAATTAATTTTTTAGGCTTTTGAAAATCGTAAACTATTTAGGTGGTCATAGTTACTACTTATAGATCAATTTTATAAGATAGCTTAAAACACTTGAAATAAATGTTTATACCTTGTTATTATTAAAATAGATATAAAGTAACACCATAACACCTAGAAAAAGTAAAAAAAAATTGAATAAAGGAGTTTTGACGTACGGTTCTCATGTTAGGAGAGTTCTTATTTGAACTTCTTCCTATATATATATTGGTGCTAGAGAGCCACAAGGGCGGGGTGAGAATCGAACCCAGGATTTTTTGGAATCGGGAGGAAAGCGTTAACCACTTGAGCTATCCCTTGCTCTCTATGCCTATATATAAAGAGTTTAGACCCTACTTCTGTAATGACGCAAGTCATTCAATATCAATAATATTCATCTTTTTCATAATTTTAATAGCAAGTTGTAAGATGTAATCAAGAGTTTGAAAACTATTTATACTCTCAAATACTCACAAGATACAAGCTAAAACTACCAAATTTACATTACGTGGTTACATGACAATCAACTTATGGTCACCCTTTACACTCTATTACACCCCCAAAGAGTATTGTACATTAATCTGCAATCATGCTATATTTTTTTCATTTACGCATCCAAATATTCACCAAATTTCAAATTTAGTATAATTCTTTTGATCAATAGTACGCAATTATTCCTTAAGCTGGCTATATCTTAAAAGCTAGTTGTTTTTCCAGGAAAAAAATTATACAATTGAGCCTCAAGCCTCATATCATTATCACAAAAGGCCTACTAAACTTCATTCCCGGGCTGTCAGCCCATCATTACAACAAGCCCATTATACATCAATACTGGGCTAAATGGCCCACCATAAAACCCAAAACTGTAACTTACAACTTACACTAAAAACCCAGCTTAAAAAATAATAACTTTGAAAATTTTCCAAAAAGAAATTTAACTTGTACTCTTACAACTGTTTCTACTTTTAAGTTGTTGGCTTAAATTTCACTGCTCAAAAAAAAAAAAAAAAAATGGCGTCGCCGGCATTGATCCGGTGTTACGCGGTTATATTTACAGTTACTGTACTCCTCCTCATCCAACCGTCGATTTCCATCTACTGTGATGAAGACGATTGCTATGATCTTCTTGGGTAATTCCTCTTACTTCACTTTTCATTTATCAATTCTTTTTTTTTTTTTTCATTTTAAAGTTGTCAAATTTTCGTAATTTGATTTTTTTTTTTTAATTATTATTATTTTTTAGGGTTTCTCAAAATGCGAATGCTTCGGAAATTAAGAAAGCATACTACAAGTTATCATTGAAATAGTAAGCAATTGTTTTTATTTAATTTTATTATTAAAAAAAATGTGGAATTTGTTTGATTTAATTTTAATTTTTTTTTAAATGTAATTGGATTGAAGTCATCCCGACAAGAATCCAGACCCTGAATCAAAAAAATTGTTTGTAAAGGTTGCGAATGCTTACGAGGTATGATTTGTTGATTTTTGTAATTTCTTTTAAATATATATATATATATTTATAGATTTGCTTGATTTAGTTTAATTTATTAAGAATTTTGCGATTTTAGAGCTTGTGATTTGAGTAATGAGCTAAATTCATAGCTTAAATTCATAACTTGTATAGGTTCAGTGATTCGCGGTGTGAATTTTGATTAGTGAAATAGACTTTTGGAGTTTTGGTGGGTTAGATAGATGCAATAGTTTATTTATTGGGGAAAGTTTGCTTTAAGTGATGAGAAATCCACGTTTTGGCGAATTGGCGATAGTCCGCGTTGTTTTGATAGGAGGCTAGGAGAGTAATGTTTGTGGATTATTGGTTTTTATGGGCAACTGAAATGCCATTGTATGTGAATGAGAGAATGAGGTAGAGGAGCCGAGCATTGTGTGACAAAATGTTGGTTCAAAGGGCTGTTTAGCTAATGGTGTCGTGCTAATTTATTGTGATAGGGATTAGGAAATGATGCTTATGGTTTAAAGCTAGTGATGCTTAATGACTTGCGAATTTTTCTTATGTCATGTTTTGAGATGAGATTATAATGGCTTAAGTGAATGAATGTACTCAAGGTGTTATCGGGTGGGTGAATAAGGGGAATGTTGTCTTTGTAAAAATATACGTTTAAGTACTGATCTACATGATTCATCCGAGATATTTCAACACTATACTTGTTTCTTCAATATTTATGCTTTAGTGGGTGACTGTAAGGGACGGAATGACTTTAATATATTAGACAATGTCATGAAAATGAAACTTTTCTAGCATGCAATGTCACGTATAGAATGCTGATAGTTATGTGCATTTAAGGCGGAGAAGATTATTCTTTTTAATTGTAAGTATGTAATCTATTGAAAGTAGAACAAAACCAGGATACTATTATGATTGATATGGGCTAAACTATGACTAACAAATTCTTAAATAGGAAATAGGAAGCTTGCGAGAGTGCTAAAAATTGAAAAGGATCTTAAATTTTTTTTTTTTTTATTGCAATATGACATTGAAGTCTTGATGACAGCCTAAGGCACTAAGGTCCAAGATGGAAGATGTATTTTCAACGAATTTATGAAATTTAAGTACCAATATTGTTCACTGACTGATAATTTGGTTGATAACCTTGTTTTATCTGCAGATTTTAAAGGATGATGAGACGCGTTCACAGTATGATTATGCAATAGAGCATCCGGAGGAGGTAAATATGTTTTAAGTCATTCTTATGAGTTATGATGATCTTACTGTGTCATGGAAAAAAGTTAGTATATGTACTGAACTATTATGACTGTATCCTTGTGTCCAATTGCAGTTTTGGATCTAGGAAATATGGTTATCAAAATTTATGTCACTATTGTTTTGACTCTACAATTAAAACTCTGAACTAGGAATAAGGTTATTGGACTATGTGAAGTAGATTCATAATGTCCAAAAAAAAAGAAAGAAAGAAAAGAAAGAATCTTTGATTGTAAATAGTTCAATACTCGTAAACAGATACTGTATAAATTCTGTTACAAACTAATGTGAAGATATAGTGAGCATGTTTGCAGCATTTAGGTGGTTGGTATGAAGAACAAGGCTGCAATCCTTTGATTTTCAATCACACTAACACACTGGCTAGCTAGTAGCTCAAGCCTTATATGTAGTCCTAATATACAATGTTTTTTTATTAAAGAGCTAAGGAAGTACCAATCTTTTGTGCTTGGCAGATCTCCTTTTGTCTTTTTGTTTTGTATATTTTATGTTTTAATCTTAGTTTCTCTATTCATAATTAATATAAGGCAGATATGTTAATTTCTGTTTACAAGTTACCAATGTTGAATCATGCAGTACAATTTCTGTTTGGTCAATGATGTGATGGCCATGCTTAGATTACAGCATTATAATTTATACGAAACTGATATTCTAATGATCCAATCACTGATTTTAATCTAATTTGTTTCTTTGATGTTTTAGTTCTTTTATAATACAGCAAGGTATTATCGAGCTTACTATGGCCACAAGACGGTAAGAACTACCCTTTTGAGTTCTCAGCTTTTATGCTGATATACTGATATCAAGTTTTTTTTTTGTAAGAATTGGATTATTATATCGTATCATCCATTTGATATTGTGCTACTGTTAATTATAGGATCCTCGAGCTGTTCTTGTTGGTCTTCTTCTTATCCTCTCTGGATTGCAATACATAAACCAGTGGACAAGGTACAATCAGGTATTTATTTTGTGTATTGCTATTGCTATGCTTTGTTATGATTTCATTTTACTTTTGCAATAGCTTGATTAGAAGGGGTGCTTTAGCCTGTCTTTTTGTTGTCGGTTAGCATTTTTAGTTTTCTGATTCTTTGATAACTTATAAATCTTAAAGGGGTGTTTGATAAGGCTTGTGAAAAAATGGATCAGAAAAGGAACATTCTAACTAATATAGTAAAGAGTAATATCTTTAGTAACTGTTTGATTTAGCTTTTTTATTTATTTTTTATTTTTTTTTACTGTTGTGTTCTGTAGGGTGACAAATAGTGTAAAGCCTTAGTCTCATAATTGGGATTGGCTACGTGAACCAAAATTAATCATTCCATGTGTTCATCCACATAAATTTTCTTCCTCCATCCCCTGCGATTGAGGACCTCCTAACTAATATAGTAAAGAGTAATATCTTTAGTAACTGTTTGATTTAGCTTATTTATTTATTTTTTATTTTTTTTACTGTTGTGTTCTGTAGGGTGACAAATAGTGTAAAGCCTTAGTCTCATAATTGGGATTGGCTACGTGAACCAAAATTAATCATTCCATGTGTTCATCCACATAAATTTTCTTCCTCCATCCCCTGCGATTGAGGACATTCTAACTAATATAGTAAAGAGTAATATCTTTAGTAACTGTTTGATTTAGCTTATTTATTTATTTTTTATTTTTTTTACTGTTGTGTTCTGTAGGGTGACAAATAGTGTAAAGCCTTAGTCTCATAATTGGGATTGGCTACGTGAACCAAAATTAATCATTCCATGTGTTCATCCACATAAATTTTCTTCCTCCATCCCCTGCGATTGAGGACATTCTAACTAATATAGTAAAGAGTAATATCTTTAGTAACTGTTTGATTTAGCTTATTTATTTATTTTTTATTTTTTTTACTGTTGTGTTCTGTAGGGTGACAAATAGTGTAAAGCCTTAGTCTCATAATTGGGATTGGCTACGTGAACCAAAATTAATCATTCCATGTGTTCATCCACATAAATTTTCTTCCTCCATCCCCTGCGATTGAGGACCTCATTCTCTTAGAATTCAGGAAATCAGGAGAATGGGCTGTAGTAAATAACAAGATACCCTCAAGTAAGGTTAGTGGTTATTCCATCACCCGAAACAAACAAGGGACCCCACATATTCACTTATCCATTTCTGTTTTCAATTCAATAACATAACCAAATATTTAAGTTGGAAATAAGACTTATAGGTTTAGTAGATTGTAAAGTAATTTTTTTGTCTGTGCAAACCACTAACTGTATCTACTACATTATCTCACCTACCAGTACTGATAGATTGATAGTCTTGTTTCAGCTAGGGGCAACTAAGTTAATCATCTCTAGCCATTTCTAAACAGATGATCAGATTTCAAAGGTGGAAAAAAGTCTCATCATTTAGGTTTAGTAGAATATAGGTTTGGAATCGAAATTTATATTACCTCAGCATTTACTTTAATTTCATTTGACTGTATTGAGGTGCCCAAAACAAATAATTAGTTTGACTTTGTAGATTAATTTTCATACACTGAATATCGTTTTTTCTTTCTTTTTTTTGAATTCTGATTTGGTGTTTTTTCTATTGTTATTAGCTTTTGAGATGATCGTTGAAGTTTTTTCCATAGTACATATGGCTAGCTACCCACAGTAACAATATTCTTTGTTGCAATGTTTCTCTTATCAACCTTCTTGAGTTACTTGTTCTCTTGCAGTCAAGCTTACCACATTGCACATATACTAGTGATGTTTTTCATGTTGTGAAGAACTGTGTACCTGCATTGGAATTCAAATTTGACTTTCAACTTTTACTTTTTGCTTACCTAGATTATTACTTCTTACAGGCTATAGAGATGGTCAAGAAGACACCTGCTTACAAAAACAAACTGCGGGCATTGGAGCTTGAACGTTCAGGAGGAGTATCGAATAAGAAAAAGAATAACAAGATAGATAAGTTAGTGTACAAAACTTATTGAGTGTATATAACTCATTTTTTTCATTTCCTTGGTCTTTTATTTGATACTAAACTAATGCTTATGACGAAAATGAATTTGTTTGCAGGAAAGTACAAGAAGATTTGAGCAAAGAGCTTGATTTACAGATTAAGGGAGCTGAAAAGCCATCATTATGGGGACTGCTTGGCATTCGCTTTGTTCTTTTACCATACACCCTCAGCAAGGTCAAATATTTTCTCGAATGATATAACATTAGTTGTTATGAGAAAATATTAATGATATAAATTGTATTTTATTCTTTTGTTTTGCTGCTTCTATTGTCAATTTCATCCTGATTTTGTCCTCCTTGATTGTAACATATTATTCACGTCTGTTCCTGCAGCTTTTTTTGTGGCATGGGTGTTGGTTTTGGAGATACAATGTTAAGAAGGCTCCATATACATGGGAAGATGCTTCATACTTGACTCAGAGGTCACTTGGTGCACCTGTTGATAGTTGGAGAAATCTTGGTAATGATTGTTTGCTTACTATCCCATGCAACCAATGAGATGTTTGATTGCTCTATGACTCTAAGGATTTAGTCTCTTTAAAGTTATACGAAGTATAACCCGTGGGAATTCTTCATATTGATTTTGTTGTGCCTTGCATTTTTTAATCTGCATGTATCATATATGTCGCCTTTGATAGACAATGTTTTTGTTCTTAGATGAAGCCACCAAGGATGAACTTATTCAAAGGCAATTATGGTTGAAGTCCAACATGGAGAGCTACGTATCCGAGATGCGAAGAGAATCAAAGCGTCGAAGATAGCTGGTTTATCTCTGTCGATCACAATTTACAATTTTGTTCCAGAAATGATGAGATGATATTCTTTCACCAAGAAATCCAGTTTACGACCCTGGGTGGGGGCAAGAGAAGGCTGTCAAGTGTTTAGTACGAGTGTAACTTGAGTGTAGTTCTTTTTGCTATGTAGTCATGTAGGTATGTTCCGTGGTATGTAGGTATGTAGGTATGTTCCATGGTAAAACATCAAATGGCATGTAGGACATAGGTTTATAAGTAATACTCATATAGTTCAATTTTGATTCAAGCAAACGAACACAAGATTCTAAATTTCATTACATGGACATGACATTGAATATACCTTGATGGAATTATACTACACAGAAGAAATTGCAAATTTCATTTGTTTTGCTGTCTACACTCTTGACGTGTTGACGATCCCTGCTGAATGTGCTGATTTCTAGCAGCATAATATTGAGACTTTTTTACTTAAATCTATGCTTTTACTTGTCTAATCTGGTAGTTTGTTTTGGCAACTTCTGGTAGCGATAAAATTGAAGTCCTGTTAAGAGGCTGTGTTTGTTTCAAGTTTTAGTATTGGAAAGGAATGGATGTAATACTATTAATGATGAGAAAGTTACATGGTTTGGGTCATTTGAATAGGGAGTGTCACACGGACTCTGTGACTCATGCTAAATGGGTTCTCTACTTCTCATCCCTCAAAACTCTTCAATCTCATACCAACCATCCCCTACAAACTGAAGTTGCATATACCTCCCCTCTCGTTAATAGTAGTATCAAAGTTCTTACCTTTGTGATTCTTACCCTCATTCTTTTTCGTTCCAACTTCTTCAACCAAATTCTTACCTTTGTGTTTCATAAAGGTGTGCTTATTAGGTTAAATTGTAAAAGTGAGCTTATTTGGAGATTTTACCTTAAAGGAGTACAAGATTTTTGCAGTGTTGCAAAAATTTCGAACTAAAGGTACTAAAAAAAATATCGTATAAAAAAATAAAAAAATAAGGGACAATATGAAACGAGATTTAAGATGCTTTATCCACCAGGCATATAATTGACAAACTTATTCCGATAAATCATTTCTTTTAAACACGTGCTTAAAGCATTAAACCTTTGACTAGATCAATATCCCATTACTTGTCTCATCAGTCAAACATATATTTCCTCAAAACTTAATCTCTCATTTTCCCAAAAACCAAAAAAATAATAGAAAAAAGAGTGAAAAATAGCTCAGTTGGTCCGGTAAAAACTTCTTTGTTGATCCGTGTTCCATTCTCACCTCATCCGTGTGTTCCCTAACACTTCAGCTGTGTATATTATAATTGGGAGCTGTTGTTCGCTTCACTGGAATAACCTTTCTTCACTCCATTCTCTCTCCTCTCTCCTTGGGACCAGTTTACTTTAGTTGAAAATAACTGAATTAAAAGTTTTTATTATGGCTTAGTGTTTTTCAACTATTGATTATTGATTTTCAACTATTGATTGTTTATTATCATTGTTGATTTTTAATTATGATTTTTTTTATTGACTATGACTATTGATATTAATGATTTTCAATTATAGAGTAATGCCACAATAATGATTTTGATATTAATCCACTAATAATTGCGATAAAGAAAAAAATTTCATTGTTAGTAGTTTATATTTGATGAAATAAGTATCAGCAATACATTTTTATATTTGTGTGAAATGTAATTCACTTATAATAAAATTTGTGTGAATGATATTTCACTTGTATATTTTTTTTTTATTTTTTGAACACACCATATTATATTATATTATATTATATTATATTATCAACACACCAACAATTTTATAATCTCGCCATGGTTGAATTGAGCTGAACCTGAATCGGATTGCACCAGACCGATTTTAAGCTGAATCAGCTCATACTCAAACTCGCTCCATTGTTTCTCTCGTCGACTTGCATACTTTCTCAGCTTCTTCAATGGCGACTTCTCAGGTTCCTCTCTCTCACATTTACTCTTTCTTTCTTTCTCTCTCCTCATTATTATTTTTAATTTTCTAACAAATAATCCTGCTTTTAAATTTAAATTTTTGAAGGTAGGAGTTTTGATTCCGTTGAATAAAACCTTAGAGAAAGAGAATTCATTACCTGAATTTCCGATTTCCGAAGGCGATAATGTCATCGGACGTACTACTGTTGCTGTCACTGATAAAAGACTTAGTCGCAAACACCTCATTTTATCTGCTTCTTCTCGTGGCTCTACTAATTTGCTTGTGGTATACCTTTTGAAACTTTTTTTAATAAGTTTTTTTTTTGTTATGTTTAATTTGCAATTGGAGTAATCGTTATCGCTTTCTCTTTCGTTCGGTGTTATTAAGATGAAATTCGGATGTTATGATGATATTGAGATATATTTTTGAAGTTTTTGTTGGAAAATAAAGTTTTGTTTGCGTAGTGATTTGATTGATGACTGATGGATGTTGACGTAAGTAGCCTTACATGATGTATTTCGATTGTAAATTCGGAAAATTCGTACTCTTTTTCGCATTATAGTGTAATCTGGACCATAATTTGGAGAGAAACATGTAGGGATTATCAGGAGGTTTCATTGTTAGATGCTCTTTAATTGTCTATATTGCTATAGAAAGTAGAAAGGAGAAAATAGACATTTTTCGAAAGTTAAACCCTAAGGTAATCGGCATTCGGCAATTTGTGTTGTTAAGTGTTCTCTTATTTGGAAAGTAGTGAACTAGAGAAGTGAACTAGTGTTTAGGAATTTTTAGCACAATGTATGTGCCTTTTAAAGCCGTGGTTTGCAAGTGGTTCTTCAACTCCTGTAAAGTTGGCTACTGGAATTTGCCTATCCGTGCCCTTTCCTACTGGTGTGGTGAGTTGTTATGTGTTTTAGGGATCAGTTTGAGCTGTTTTGAAGGACGTTTGCTCTGTATTGTTTGGTTAATAAAGCATGTCTTACCGATTTTATGGGTCCTCCGCATATTGAGTGTAGACATTGTTATGTGCCTTGTAGGATTGGGAATTGACTTTCCAAGTGTCATTACAATTCATCCTTAAAGTTTTGTTTTACTGATGACATACAGGAAGGAACGAATCCTGTGGTGATTAACTCTAGTGGTCAGAGGAAGATATTGAGTTCAGGCGAAAAAACTACCATTAAAGATGGTGATATTTTAGAGTTGATTCCTGGGAGTCACTACTTCAAGTATGTAACGTTGATTAATCAGAGAAACTCCAATGCTGTTAGTAGTGCAAGTAAAGGTGCTACTGAATACGCAGATCTTGCAGTTGGTAGTAAGAGAGCACGAGAAGACTTGATCACCGAAGCTTCTGCAGGACAATCAACGGTACTGCCACATTGCCAGTTTGCCACTTAATATCTCACGTTATTCACATAGATAGTTTACTCATGGATGTGCGAAGTAGTTTCTGGCAGTTGGAATTATAATTATCAATGTAAAATGAGAAGGAACGAGTAAATATTATTTTTTTTCCCTGAAAAAAAAAATTTATCATTAGCCAAGCCCATTATTAGTTCCTTTTGCATCTTACTTTCCTCCTTAGTGCTAATTTGTTTAAATATCTTTTGTTTGTGCTCTTGATTGAGTACTCATGGCCTTTTTGAGTTTGCTTCATTTGGTGTTAATGGATATGGAATTTATAATCTAGTTAATTTAACATGTTAACCTTTAGCTCTCTTGTCTGTATTTTCTTGGTTGCTGCCAAAGATTGGGGTTTTTATTTATTTTTTCATGTAAACCTCATCATAAGAATTTTTTATAGCTCACCTCCTTACGTCCTGTGTTGCATATTCTTTTTCTTACTCTTTCCTCCACTACAAATAACAGGCCATAATTGTTGAGGAAATATGTTAGAAAAGTCGAAGAAACCTATAGCCATTAGCCACGTCTCTGCAGATTTACCATTTCATGTCATCTATAGTGCCTTTTAAATTTTTTTTATTATTGTCCTTATAAACATGTCATTGTTTTTAATTATTTAGGTCGATCACTCTTTTTTGTTCTTATAAACATGTCATTGTTTTTAATTATTTAGGTCGAGGGAAAGGTTTGGTCTGATATCTCTGGGTTAAATACTGTTGCTGTTGAGTATGTATGTAAAGATAAATATAATTCACGAGTGGAGTGGATGCCACAAGTTATGTCTACTCTCTTTATATGTCTCTTTCCTTTATTGTCTTGAAACTAAAATCTGATATTGGAGAACTATATCTGCAAGCTGCACAGCTGTGTAAATTGTCTTGTTTGACTCTTACTGACTTCTTTAATTTGTTTATTTGTATAGGTTCTGCATGGAAGTGGGAGTAAAGTGAAAGAAAATATACGTAACGTAAGTGGTGAATCAAAAAGGCAAATAATTTCAATCTCAGGGTCAAGGGTTAGTGAGGAAGCTTTACGACATTTCCATGTACCTGATGATAGTTTGCCTTCAACATTTCGCCTGATGAAAGTGCGAGGACTACCAGAATGGGCAAACACCTCTTGTGTTTCTATTGATGATGTGATTAAGGTAATTTACGACTGTATTTTTTATTCCTTGGACCTTTTGGCTTGCCATTTTTTTTTTTTGGAAGTTGCACTGTTACTTGGTTATTTGGAAGGCACTTATGGCTTGGCTTTGCTCGAAAAAGTTATATCAAGATTGACCCTTGGGTGTGAGTGTGTGTGACACCATTGTTTCCATGTGTTTAAGAAGCGCGTAATATTGTTCAGGAGAAAGTCCTTAACTGCGTGTCCTGATCATCGTGATCTTGTTTATATAACATGCTGACAAATCTGATTCAAATGCAGCATGTTTAAAATGTAATTTGATATAATGAGTCCTTTTCAAGTACTCCTACTTCTTATGGACTACAGGGTGCTTAGTTATCTTTTGAAAATTTCTTTAGCCACTTTGGTTTTATGCTGTTTCTGATTTTGCTTTTGATGCTTTATATATGTCTTAATGAACCAAGTAAACTGAAACAAATCTTTATTGAGTGATTTCCTAAACGATGGATTGTGTGCTTAATGAGGTGTTTTGGTTGATTATTTGTCTTGCTTTTAGGGGGATGTGCTTGCTGCAGTCCTTTCAAACTACATGGTGGACATAGACTGGTTGCTATCTGGTAATAATTTGAAACACATCTTTACCCATACAGTTTCTCAGATGGTTTATTATTAAGGTTATGACATGGGTGGCTTGCTTGTTATGATGTTACAGTATCATATCACATAGAGCATATGATGTGGTGTGGGAAATTGTTTCTGAGTATGCAGGGCTGTTGTCTCTTAGTTTCTGTGCTTTAATAAATTTAGAATATATATGGGGATGTTTGGAGCTATTTTATTTGAGTCATGATAGCAAACAATTGTAACAATATGAGGTGTTTAAGTATATATTTTGGTTTAAAATTATAGAAAAATTATTACTATGCATCTAAAACGTTGTATTTAGAGTTTAATGTGAAAATATTCCAACTTATAAATTATGGTGTGGCGACCATGATGTTAGATTTATGTCGCTAAGATGGCTTTTCTGTGACCTTACAGCAGTCATGATTTCAAGAACAGCTTTTTACAGCTTGCAAGTAGTAGTTGAAAACAAAAAGATAGAGTTTGTTTATTCATTAGTAGAATCATACTTGTATTTTTTTTTCTCCTGTATCTGCTTAATTGAAATCCTTCTACAGTTCTGGTTGGTTTTAAACTTTTAAATGTGCAGAATGTGTTTTTCTTGTCCTTAGGTTTCCCCTTTTAAAGAGCTGGATATGTATCATTGTGATTAGCATCTAGTTATGTGACTCTTTTTAGGCTATATTGTTTACTTCCTGACATTTCACTTTGTCCATAATCTGGTTCAACTGTAGCATGTCCAACTCTTAAAAAAGTTCCTAAGGTGATGGTTATTCATGGAGAAAGTGATGGCACCATGGAATACATGAAGGTTTGTTTTGTGGACTTTGACTAAGAGTCTAAGACTCATGTATCTCTGTCATGCTCCAGTTCTGAACTTCTGGGATCTAAGTTTCTTGTTGATTTGTGTATCTTTATTTTGTAGAGGAACAAGCCTAGCAATTGGAGTTTGCATAAACCACCTTTACCTATCCCTTATGGGACACATCACTCAAAAGCTATGCTTCTTGTCTATCCTCGAGGAGTGAGAATCATTGTGCATACAGCAAATTTGATTCATGTTGACTGGAATAATAAAAGTCAAGGCTTGTGGATGCAAGATTTCCCTTGGAAAGACCAGAATGAGACAAGCAGGGAGTGTCCATTTGAAAGTGATCTTATTAATTATCTACAGGCTCTAAAGGTAATCATATTTTCTATTTTTGTATGCTGTTGAAATGTGTAATTTAAGCATTTAGTGCTTAGTGGTAATGTCATATGGTTTTATGGGTTGTGTAATTTGTCAACATTAATAGACAAAGACCGAAAGACATGGATCATACTCATCACTTTACTTGGTTTTGTTTATTTCCTTTCTATTGTTGTTTTTGTAAGAGATGATGTACATCTTTTTTCCTTTTCCTTTTCAGAATATTCTCAAGCTACGTTGGAGTGGAACTTTTGTTTGTGTATTTGACCAAAATTGACAATATCAAAAGATGAAAGATCTCTGCATTTGCTTTTGCTACCTTCCTTATTTTAAGTTGCAATAAAAGAATATTTATGTCTCACAAAAAATTACCCATTTGTTGGAAAAAAAACCAGTAATGTGGAAGGCCATTTCCCTTGAATCTTATAATTTTTACAAGCATTTGTTACTTTGCTAAAGGATGATGTTGATGTTTGTGTTATGATTGGACGTTTGTATTTGAGTTGTGTTTCTAATGAAGATATTGTTTGGAGTGCCCATCTATGCTGGAGGAGATTAGGGGATTGGTTCTTGACTTAGGGGGCGAGAAGTTGTTGCTCTTGATCTTGTTGCTGATTTTTTAATGGAAAATTTTAATTTAATGTGTTTAGGATTGTGTAGAGCATGGTGATGCAAATAATGTCACCTATGTCTTACAAAAGGGCCTGAGCATTACATTGAAAAACCTATTTAGTAGTAAGTACACTAGTGTAAAGCTTTTGTGTAAAGTGATTCCAAGAGGATTGGCATAGTGTTTCCAGAGCACTTTTTAAGGAGCATATTGCATATGCTGAGGGTTGTTATATTTTTGATGTTGCCTTGAGATAAGATGGTAGACAATGTCATGACAAGACATGAGAAATGTGTGATTTGAGTAAGAGTATGGACATATGGTAGAGTTAGTTGGAGTTAGTGAGTTACTGCATAAAGCACAGGAGGATAAGGGATTATTAGACTATAGATGTCGGGACTAAGGAGTTGTCGAAAAGGGTGATACTAGAAATTATGTGATAGGTCAAGCGGGAGTTTCCAGTTAGAGAGAGTGTGTGTGTGTGTGTTGGGGGGGGGGGGGGTTATAACACGGTGAGATGTTGAGGAGATGTGAAAAAGGGATTTGAGAAAAGCATGTGATAAGCAAGTTAGGACTTAGTAGTTTCTAGACTGTTGGGGTGCAAGGGGTTTATGGAGGTGCAAGCAAGTAGAAGAATATGTGAAAAGGCATATGAGATGGACTGAGAAAGGTCAGCTGTTGTAGGAGGCCTTGCTTTTTGGGATGTC
>PYUH01000101.1:1790629-1803846 GCA_016808085.1 Suaeda aralocaspica
TATAACACGGTGAGATGTTGAGGAGATGTGAAAAAGGGTGATTTGAGAAAGCATGTGATAAGCAAGTTAGGACTTAGTAGTTTCTAGACTGTTGGGGTGCAAGGGGTTTATGGATGGTGCAAGCAAGTAGGAGAATATGTGAAAAGGCATATGAGATGGACTGAGAAAGGTTCAGCTGTTGTAGGAGGCCTTGCTTTTTGGGATGTCTGTTTCTCTCTCTATGGTTATCAAGAGGATGCTTCAGAGTTTGTTAGGTGTTTGATGTGGCATTAGACAAAGTGATACCTTTGTCTCTCTCTTTTGCTTAGTTTTTCTGTTGATGTCTTTAGTAGGTTGTTTTATTGGAGTCTGTATGCTGTTTGAGGATGTATAGGTTGGGAGAAAAAGGTGATTGTCTCTCGCTTATGGTATGAATGATGCTTTTCTTTTTCCTATAGGAAGAATTTATAAATTTCAAGAATGTCTTTACTTGAGGTGCTTGCATCTAGTCTTCTAGTTAACCTGAAAAAGACAGGAAATGATGAGTATGGGATTCTCCGATTTGGTTTAATGGATCGTGTGGTTGAGAGTTTTCTGATTACATGCTTATAGTAGGATTTGTAAGGTTCAGTAGAGTTGGCTTGATGAGGGCTTAATATAATTGTGGATAAAGGATGATTCTCATGAGGTCCTTTCACATGTATCCATGCTTTTTAACATTCCCTTTTCAAGGTGCTCAAAGAGGTGGGCAAAAGCCTAGAATGTTAGAGCCTCACCCTTAAATCAACCCATTCTAATTTCTGATTTTCTTCTGCTGCATTCCCCTTCATCATTGCAAATCTGTTTTATTTTTCTTTGTTGCAGAATCTGTCTTTGTTAAGATTACCAGGTTCATCCAACTCTTCCCTGTAACTTGCAGAGAAATAAAAAGATTAGCAGTTTTTCAGTTTGTGTTTGAATTTTTATTTATTTGTTTTGCTGTCAATTATTGGGAAATTATTTTAATAAATGTATCAATGGCAGTATTTTGTTTTTTCTGATCATTTTAATCATTTACTTAATTTAATTATTGCTGGCTGTTCTTTTTCCTAAATCTGTGGTGTATTTTTCCAGCTGCCTGAAACTGTTGCTAATTTGCCAACGCTTGGTAGTCAGAAAATTGATGCTTCCTTTTTTAAAAAGTTTGATTACAGACATGCAACGGTATGATTCTTTTTGCATAGTTTTGAAATACTAGTTTCCTGGGTATGCATCTTTAGAATATATAACTTGCTTATGATACATTTCATATCTGGAGCCGCTAAAGTTGTGTTTTTGCAACTGTATTTCATTAAAGCCTTATTATGTGGATAATCTGTGTAGTTTAGATACTAAATGATTTTTAAGAGGGGTTAGAAAGGATATGAAGCTTTTAGATTTACAAGAGAATGAGGTTCTCGATCGCAGGCGATGAAGGAGGAAAATTTATGTGGATGACCACATGGAATGATTATTTTTGGTTCATCTAGCCGACCCCAACTTTTGGGATTAAGGCTCTGGTTGATTGATTGATTGGTATTATGTGAATAATCTGCATTGTTGGACCTATTGACAGTCTATGGCATATTTCACCAAATTTAAGAACTTATCCTACTGATTTTATGTTTGTTTTGTGGAAATAGCAAACTAAGTGGTGGTAAACTTAAATACTACCTTCGCCACGAATTAGTTGCAACAAAAATAATAGTTTGTGAGATATAAAATAAAGCTTTATTGCAACTAATTCGTGGCGGAGGTAGTATTAAAAATCCCATGGTTTTAGTAACTGAGTAGGGGCTTTTATATAAGCTTGAAAGTTCATTTCAACAAGAGGATACCCATCAGTTTGAAGAAGGCATATGACAATAAGTGAGGTGCTTTGGTGGACAGTGGCAAGGAAGAGGATACCTACCAAGTATATTGACCTAACTAAGGATATGTATCAAGGTGTGACAACAATTGTCGGGAGTTACACTTAATTTTCATATTACTTCTGGTGTACACCAAGTTTGCTTTGAGCCTTTGAGTCCTTTTCTCTTTGCTATAGTTTTGGATGAGGTGGCAAACTCCATTCAAGATGAGGTATCTTTGTGTCTGTTGTTGCGAATAATATTGTGTTGGTGGATGAGTCTAGAATGGGAGTTAATGATAAGCTAAAGCAATGGAGACAAAAAGTAGAAGTTCATGGGTATATATTAAGTCAGAATAAAACGGAGTACATGTAGTGCCGTTTTAGTACTCAAAGGAGACAAAGCAAAGATGTGGTAACTTTGGATGGTAAGGTACTACCGGCTAGTAACCGTTATACAAATTTAAGTATCTTGGATCAATTATGGAGAGGAATAGATGTTGGAATAATGGCTTTAAAAGCCTTGATTACTAGCTATATGATGGAGGACATCTCTTGTATTTCATTTCTTGGATTCCTTTGGGAAGTAATGGCCAGTTATATTCTATATCACAACCCCTTTTATGAGCTTTAAAAAGGTCCCTTTATGATCAATATTTTAAATGCAATATTAAGTGGGAGGTTACAAAGGTTGTAATATTTTAGTTATTGTATTGATGAATGAGACTTGTAGCATTTACAAGTACTCTATAAATAGTTTGTTGATGATGATCATACCGAGAAGGAAAAGGAAAGAGAGGTACACAATAATATTTGTGAGTTAATCATATTTTCCAAACTTGAGCGAAGTAGTGTGGCTCCAATCCCTCACTTTCAAGTACATGATTGTGTGGAAATGATGTTAACCTTGGGGAACGAATTGGCCATAACGTTTTGTACCTCGGACAGGCCGAATCTCTTTTTCAAGGTAGTGATCTCCATTTCATGACATGACAAATTAAATTCCTAAATCTTCTTATTTTTCCTCCATCATTAATTTATTTTGTAGCCTTTGAAATACACCCATATCTCCTACAATAGAGATATTGACCAAGAAGCCATTGAATAAAAGCTTGGTTGCTGAATCGTAGAGGAGCGATTGGATTGTTGTGCGATTGAAGCGTTCACATGACTCTACAAGTTAAAAAAGAAAGTTCTATAGGACTAGATTAAAACCTGCATGACTATATGCGCCTGGATGTTGGCCTACTAGGGAGCATATTAAGAAGCTGGGTGTAGTAGAAATGCTTATGTTAAGGTGGATTTGTGTTAACAATTAGAAGGGCAAAATTAATGATGTAGATACCAGAAAGGAATGAAAGATAAAATACGAGAGAACCGGTTACGCTGGTTTGAGCATGTGGAAAGAAGACCAAGAGATGCACCACTTAGAATTATAGAGGGTCGGAATAACAAGGATCGTCATAGAATTAGGGGGAGTCCAAAGATGACTTGGATGGAAGAAGTTCAAAAGGGCATGATGAGGTTTAATATACAACCTTAGTCGGCTTTGAATAGGAATGCATGGAGAAGAAGAATTTCTAAGGATGACTATATGGGATGGGTATTTGTCCCTGCAGCCCACCTCCATCTTTTTGGGATTAAGGCTTTGGTTATGATGATGATGAATTGAAAGTGAGAGGGACACTATTAACCAAGGGTGATTTGTTAAATTTGTTGCTTATTGTCTGAGGAAGTGATAAAATATTAATATTGTGTGGATTCCTAATCTTTGATTCCCATGCTATATCCAGTCTTTGATACACGGTGAAACACATGCATTTACCAAGCACCCAGTAGTGCATAGACAAGTGGACAACTACTCATATTTTCACTTGTATTTTGCTTTTGATATCATATACATTAAATTTTCTTACGAAAATTGGTAAATAGATTGTGGTAACGTAAATGAATCTTAATTTTAACCTAGTATGGAAAAAAACTTTAGTCCCCACAGGATTACAATCTCATCCCCAAGTTAGTGTTTTCTCTATGTTTTTACATTACCCGTCTACCACTTGCAGGGGTAGTGTTATGAAAAAAAAAATTAGACAATTGGGGTGAACTAGCTTCAACTTGGCAATGATCATTGATTTTCCTTTTTAATTTTTCTGCAATTCATTCCTGTTAACATCATTTATGATTGATTACCTAACAGCTGTCAAGTAATATCTTCTGTTAACATCATACCGATTTTTCATTTCTTTTTCTTATTCCGTGGAATAAGGGTATCAATTTCTTTTTCCCAGCTGCGAAATTCCTTCGTTGGGGCCTTTGATCATTTTGGGATCTTTGTATAGGTCAAATTAACGTTTTCTAATTTCCTTAGCGGTTAAATCTTGTCTCTTTTGACTTGATTTTTTTTTTTAAATCCAAAACTTGACCAATTGTCTTTTAGGTCAGATTGATTGCTTCTGTTCCAGGATATCATTTTGGGTCTAACCTGATGAAGTGGGGTCATATGAAGCTACGCTCTGTCCTTGAAGAATATGAATTTGGTGAAGAATTTAAGAAATCGCCTCTAGTATACCAGGTATTTCAGGAGCATATTGCTATTAATCCAAATTCTTGTAAAATTTTATTTATGCTGGAAATTTAACTCATAACTCATTGATAGTTATTTTCCTTTTTTGTTTTGTTTTGTGGGGTAGAATGTTAGTTTCCTGAAATTAAGGACTTGGTTTTTGTTGTTGTTTTTGGGGTGCACTTGGATAAGGTTGGGGGGTTTACCAGGTAAGGTTGGTTATGTCTTATAAGTAGAGGAAAGGTCATCTGTTATGTCGTTGTTGTGTCCTCTCCCAGTCTCCCCTGCCTTGTTCTTTATATACTTGTAGAATGCGAAATGAGAAAGAAAAATGACTACTTAAAGATTATCTCTCATTTGTCTCTCTGTTCCCTCTGTCTTGTCTTCCTGTTCTTTACTTTCAATCCTGATGTGCTTTGACTGTGGAGCCATTTCCCCATCCCCCCCCCCCCCCCCAAATGTTGCCCAACCATGGCTTACCCTGTACCGAAAGCAACTAAAAGTAAGGGGGGGGGTGTGGGTGCCCTCCTAAGGTGCCAACTCAAAACCTCTGCAACCTTTTCCTGGCCAAAACAATAAGCGATTATTGCAGATTGTAATAACCTCTAAGTTCCAGCATTCCCTGTGTAATTAATTTTTGGGCTTTGAAAAATCAGTGTTTTTCCCTTGCCATCTGTAAAGCACTGCTGAATTGATGTAAATTAAGGATAAATTTGTGGAATAATTGAATTTGATTAATAATAGCTGATTGATAACAAGTGACTTGAGTTCACTACTCTCCAAAAGTGGCTTGAGGTCACAACTCTCCAAGTTGATTCTTAATTTCTGCATACCTCTCTAGCTAGTTCTCTTGCTACTTATATTACATTCAATTACTCAAAATAGCAGAACATGCGTTAATTACTACTACTACTACTTCATGGAGTATTCTCAAAATAACAGGAGAAAGTAAACTAATAAGTTAAAATAAGATGAGCCAAAATAACAGCTAGTGGTTAGGTGAGTCAGTTGTTGCTGTTGTCTGGTTGTGTCTGCTGTTCTGCCTTCTGTTGTTTGGGGTTCTTCCTTCTGCTGTACTTGTAAGTGAGTGGTGGTGTGGGATGGTTCATTNCGGTTCATTACATCACCCGCCGCCCAAAGAGCCACCTTGTCCTCAAGGTGGAAGGTCGGAAACCGCATGTTCAATGATTCAGCAGCCTCCCATGTAGCCTCGAACTCCGGCAGCCCTTTCCAAAGAACCAACACCTCACTTGTACCTCCTTCTGCTGTTCTGACTCCCAACACCTTCTCTGGTTCTACCTCCAATTCTAAGTCTGAAGAGAGCTGAGGTGGCAGTGCTTTGAGTTGTATCTCATCACCCACAGCTTTCTTCAGTTGAGATACATGAAAAACCGGGTGGATTTTACAATCTGCTGGTAGCTCCAGCTTATATGCCACCTTCCCAATTCGTTCCACCACCTCGTAGGGCCCGTAGTAATGCGTGGCCAGCTTCTCAAATGGTCTGCGAGCCAACGATTTTTGGCGATATGGCTGCAACTTGACAAACACCTTGTCCCCAATCTCTAGTTCCACCTCGCGTCGCTTTTGATCAGCATATGTCTTCATTATTTGTTGTGCACGCAGTAGGTTACCTCTGATTTCATCCAACACGTAATCCCTTTCCAATAACGCCTCTTCCAGGGACCCCACTGGTGTTTGCCCCTTTTCAATTCGTACCACTTGGGGCGGCTTCCGTCCATACAACACTTGGAAGGGAGAAAGCTGAGTAGATGAGTGGATAGCAGTATTGTAAGAATATTCGGCCCAAGGAAGCCCAAAACCACTCCAAAGCCATCCTTAAGTAAGTCTTAACTTCCCCGCATGTCCTCCTTCCGGTGTATCGTGATAGGCTTGAAGCAGGCTTAACTTGTATTTGGACCCTTTTGGCACAACCATCCTGCTGAATTGATGTAAATTAAGGATAAATTTGTGGAATGATTGAATTTGATTAATAATAGCTGATTGATAACAAGTGACTTGAGGTCACTACTCTCCAAAAGTGGCTTGAGGTCACAACTCTCCAAGTTGATTCTTAATTTCTGCATACCTCTCTAGCTAGTTCTCTTGCTACTTATATGACATTCAATTACTCAAAATAGCAGAACATGCCTTGATTACTACTACTACTACTTCATGGAGTATTCTCAAAATAACAGGAGAAAGTAAACTAATAAGTTAAAATAAGAGGAGCCAAAATAACAGCTAGTGGTTAGGTGAGTCAGTTGTTGCTGTTGTCTGGTTGTGTCTGCTGTTCTGCCTTCTGTTGTTTGGGGTTCTTCCTTCTGCTGTACTTGTAAGTGAGTGGTGGTGTGGGATGGTTCATTACACCATCCCTACCCAGGTCTAGTTAGCTACCATTTATATACTGTTGATATAGATATTGACTTTGGACCTGATTTGAGCATTGGAGTTCAGGTAGTCTCTATTGTTATGTAGGTTGTTTGGGACTCTGCCTTTTAGAAAAAATGGCTGCTTGACTGCCTTCTTTCATTCTCATTTGATTCTTGTTTATGTCCAGTTTTCTTCTCTTGGTTCACTGGATGAGAAGTGGATGACTGAGTTCAGAGCTTCAACGTCATCTGGTTTGACAGCCGAATCTACTCTTGGCTTGGGGAAGCCACTGATAATATGGCCTACTGTGGAAGATGTCCGATGGTCACTAGAGGTAGCATTCTAGGGCCTTTTTTTTCCTCCTCTTTTGGCACTTACTGCAATTATTATTGCTATTGTTATTGTTATCATTGTTATAGTACTGCAAAGGTATCATAATGACGATTGAGTAGTCATGCTTATTACAATGTGTTACACTAATGTTTAAATGGTGATGTTCATTGCATCTTGCTCCTAAAAACTTGTTCAATCCTCAAAGAATATTATTTCAAATAGTGCTGTTTTCTGATGATATTATGGTTGTGCTATTGAGTTATAACAATGAGTTTTGAGTAGTCATGCTTCTTGTAGTACGTTGCACTAATTTGTAGACGGTATTATTCATGGCATCTTGCACTATAAAATTTGCTCTAAAAGAAATTAATTTCAACTAGTGCAATTGTCTGGTGGAGTGTTATTATGTTTTCAAATATGGCTGGTGCCTGGTGGTAATTCCATTTTGTGGACGGCTCCTCTCCCCAAAACACATCCACACACACACACACACACACACACACACACACTNCAAAATAACAGGAGAAAGTAAACTAATAAGTTAAAATAAGAGGAGCCAAAATAACAGCTAGTGGTTAGGTGAGTCAGTTGTTGCTGTTGTCTGGTTGTGTCTGCTGTTCTGCCTTCTGTTGTTTGGGGTTCTTCCTTCTGCTGTACTTGTAAGTGAGTGGTGGTGTGGGATGGTTCATTACACCATCCCTACCCAGGTCTAGTTAGCTACCATTTATATACTGTTGATATAGATATTGACTTTGGACCTGATTTGAGCATTGGAGTTCAGGTAGTCTCTATTGTTATGTAGGTTGTTTGGGACTCTGCCTTTTAGAAAAAATGGCTGCTTGACTGCCTTCTTTCATTCTCATTTGATTCTTGTTTATGTCCAGTTTTCTTCTCTTGGTTCACTGGATGAGAAGTGGATGACTGAGTTCAGAGCTTCAACGTCATCTGGTTTGACAGCCGAATCTACTCTTGGCTTGGGGAAGCCACTGATAATATGGCCTACTGTGGAAGATGTCCGATGGTCACTAGAGGTAGCATTCTAGGGCCTTTTTTTTCCTCCTCTTTTGGCACTTACTGCAATTATTATTGCTATTGTTATTGTTATCATTGTTATAGTACTGCAAAGGTATCATAATGACGATTGAGTAGTCATGCTTATTACAATGTGTTACACTAATGTTTAAATGGTGATGTTCATTGCATCTTGCTCCTAAAAACTTGTTCAATCCTCAAAGAATATTATTTCAAATAGTGCTGTTTTCTGATGATATTATGGTTGTGCTATTGAGTTATAACAATGAGTTTTGAGTAGTCATGCTTCTTGTAGTACGTTGCACTAATTTGTAGACGGTATTATTCATGGCATCTTGCACTATAAAATTTGCTCTAAAAGAAATTAATTTCAACTAGTGCAATTGTCTGGTGGAGTGTTATTATGTTTTCAAATATGGCTGGTGCCTGGTGGTAATTCCATTTTGTGGACGGCTCCTCTCCCCAAAACACATCCACACACACACACACACACACACACACACACACTCTTCCTTCTCTCTCTTTCAAGTTTATGTACTTTTCCAGAAAGTTCTCGTCATCAATTTATTTTCATGATCAAAGCCTTAATCCCAAAAGGATGGGGCCAGCTTTTAAACTTCTGTCGATTAGTGTTGTGTGGTTATGGGCAAAATATCTTCACTAAATTTTTTAATCTTGATCCAGGGGTATGCCGCGGGGAGTTGCATCCCGAGTCCAATGAAAAACGTTGAGAAAGAATTCTTGAAGAAATACTGGGCAAAATGGAAGGCTACCCACACGGGTCGCTGGTACTACCCTTTTATTTTGCTTACTATGTAATTTGAACCAGGAAAAATTTTGGTCATTTGTTTTGTTTTATGCGCGAGTTTGCAAGCCATCTAGGCTTTTCATACTGTACTGTCTGCTTTTTTATGTGTGCTTCTCATATAGTATAAGATTCAAAATTTTCAGTCTCACCTTTTTGATGAACCTATTCAAAATTTTGTTGACTTGTCGTAACTTGCTTTGTTAAATGTGCATCTATTTTTGTAGTATGTGTTTTGAAGTTGTCAGTCTCTCCTTTTGATGAACGAAATTAAAATTTGTTGACTTGTTGGTTGTTGCAGCTCCGCAGCTGCCATGCAAAAAATGAACCCAACTTATCTGTTTTCTTATTTGTTAATTCTTGCAAACATTCAGTTGCATAGATTTATATTGGATTAGGAAACCACTTGCCACATTGGAATCCTTATCGACAGGGCAACTAATGCCTCGTAGTTTAGCCACTGTTGTCAGCCTAATTTATAATAGGGGTACCGACGTTTTAGCAATGTTTTATTTTTCCAACTGTAGTAGGCAAGGGGACCATTGAGGATTGAAACCTATCCTAATGGCCCCATTGAAGCACTTTTTTTTTTGAGTGATTGCCTATTCTATGATGATAGTGTTGAAGTTTAATCTTGACCCTACCAGTATTGATGGGGTTATGAGGTTTCGAGTTTCGCGTCTTGGTCCTTTTATTCTTCATCTTCATATGTTTAGGTCTGTGGAGTACAGCTCCAACTTGCTTCGTACTATTAATTGATTTGTCTTTTCTGATCAATCTTCTCATCTACAACACTATTTTTTCCTGACAACTTTAAAGGACTATAAAAGATGAACCAGTATACTTCGAAAAGTGCCTTTGTTACCTATCAAGTAATGTTATTAACTAAACTGTAGTGAATCAATATTAGAACAAGGGTAGTGTAGGCAATTTATAATAATGCTAGGAGCTTCTAGAATGTGTTAAAGGGTTAGGTGGGCTCTTCTATTTATAGAGCTTTTGAGAATGAGAAGGGGACATGCGAATTTTAAGTGTTGTGAGCTAAACTCACTATGGGAGAGTTGTAGGCTAAACCTACATTTAGAGAGCCATGGCCTCAAGCCATCTATCTCTGTAGTCTTGGCTTCAAATTAATCAATTTATAATCCGACTTTTCTAGCATTATTAGTTCCAAATTATTCTAATTAGTTATATGAAATTTCAGTTCATATTGTCCATTTACTGTTTAAGCTAGTCTGTCCAAGTCAGTTCATTACAAATACCTTATTAGATTCTTTCTAGTTGTATCCACGAACTATATCTCAATTGCGTGTTTGGTTGATGCAACTGCGATATAAACCTGGAATGACACACTAAGTGGGAGTGTGAATTAACAAAGTTCCACATTTTTCAAAGGTGAAACCTCTGATAATCTGCTAGGTTTGTAAGGTCAAAAAGATACAATACTCTTTCCCTCCTGTTGATTGCGTGTTTATTAGTTACAATTGCAGACACTGCTGAATTTCGTTTCTTTGCTGACAGTAATGGTGTTATTCTTTTTTTTTTTATCTATTTATCTTTTTTTTTTCTTTTTGCAGCCGAGCAATGCCCCACATTAAAACTTATGTTCGTTATAATGGTCAAAGTATTGCGTAAGAACATTTAGTCTAATACTCTGATATATGTTACTCTTTAGATTAAAATTTATTCTGAATATTACAACAGTGTTTTAATCTGTTCCATGTGTGCATTATGTTCCAATATACAGTTGGTTTTTGCTAACTTCAGCAAACCTCAGCAAAGCTGCATGGGGAGCACTTCAAAAGGATAATTCTAAACTGATGATCCGTTCCTATGAGGTATTTGATTGTTTCGTTGTGTACTAAGGAATTACTTTCCTTTTTTTTATTGTTATCTCTATTTGACTTGCACAGTTGCTACCAAAATAATAAAAATGTGATATTTTTAAGTGGTCTTAGGCATAATTCAAATTAAAACCAATTTGTTATGCTGCTTGTGCCTATTGTTGATGGCGAATCTCATGCTTCTAATCGTTCCATCTTTATTATAAATCTCATGTCTTCTGTTTCTTCTGTCTAAATGATCCAGCTTGGTGTGCTGATTTTGCCTACTGTTGTCAAACGTGGTATTGGATTTTCATGCACAGATGATAAGAGATCCTTGGAGGTTTATTTTATTTATTATTTTTTTTTTTTAAACTTGTTTTTATTTATTTTAATCCTGATCGTGAATATATAGTTCATGCAACCTTGTTATGGTTGGTGTGTATTTTAATTTAATATTGGGATAACTATAACAGGATACAAGGGGTTCAACAGGTTATTTCGGAAATCGTAAAGCCAAACTGGTTTCTTTGACTTGGCCAGGAAGGGATGATGATTCTGATTCAGAAATAGTTCCTCTTCCTATACCTTATGAACTTCCTCCAAAGTTGTACTCCTCTCAGGGTCAGTCATCGTTTACTCCTTTCCCCTTTTCTCCCTCTCCCCCGCTTTAGAAGGTCATTCTATGTTGTATTGTTATTTTCGGGCTTGGTTCTAAATTTTTGTTCAAATTCAGATGTTCCCTGGTCTTGGGACCGTAAATACAAGGAGAAAGATGCTTATGGACAAGTGTGGCCTCGATAGGTCTAATTAAATTATACTCTTGATGCATAAGACAGCCTGCTATTACTAACAGTGGAAAGAATCTATGGTCTGTTGAAACTGAAAGGTGTGTATTGTATCTTTTATGCTATCCATTGTTCAATGCGTTAAACTGTGAATAGTAGTGATCTCGTGGATTCTCCGATAGTCCAATTTAACTTCAGCTTTATTTATTTTTTTGCCTTATGGCCTGCATTACACTATAGGCTTAAAGTAAGACTTGTCTAGAAAATAATAGTCATTTTAACTCAAATAATTTGTGTTTTGTACATTTTAGTGGTGAAGTGGCACAAGCCTTTGCTTATAGTTATAGTGTTCATTTACTAATTGGTTCTATTGAAGGTTTTAATGAAAGCTACTTAAAACTGCTGACCATTGAAATGGTGCCAGCAAGGTTTTATCTTTCCTTTTCGTCCGCCAATCATGATGAAATCTTTGCTAAATCTGATTTGGGCGAGATTTTGAAATGAAACGGCTACTGATCTGCTAGCATATATCTTTGTTCAACCTTCTTTTGAACCAATGAGCAAACTCATCTCATTCTTTCGTATTCCTCGTCATGAATACTTGCATTTTTTGTTGCAAATTTTAATTCCTATCTTAAGCATAAAAATTCCTGATCAGTTGGTTTTCTCTGTAATTCCACTTTCCACCTGTATCAGCAGTTCACATGCTGACCTATCATGACCCCTATGTTGGTCTCGACCAGCAAAAGTTTGCTGACATACTGGTAGGTCTACGGAAAAAGGTGGTTCATCTTGAAGGATGTTATAAACTGGGAACTAGGATGTTATAATGCTT
Organism: Suaeda aralocaspica; assembly: GCA_016808085.1. NCBI lineage: Eukaryota > Viridiplantae > Streptophyta > Magnoliopsida > Caryophyllales > Amaranthaceae > Suaeda > Suaeda aralocaspica. The sequence continues at coordinate 1,803,025 of PYUH01000101.1, forward strand.
TAAGGAAGTGAAAATGTGAAATACATTATGGGATAATAGAGAAGGGAAGCTTTAGAGACATTGCTGCTTTAATTGATTCTGTAATTTCACCAGCCCACATCTTTATTCATTACAATGTAAGATTCCGCAAATTTTACGTAAGAATTCATGTCATAATTGGTCCATTTCGATAATTTTTTTTTCCCATGGGGTTACTATAATAGGAGGTTGTTTTCTAAACTCAGGAAATCTAGGATAGTTAAATCAGCAAAACTCTTATCTGAGGATTTGTTATTGGTGGAGTCCTTGAATAACATAGTGTTGTATTGATTCCTTTTGCTGGAACTATTTCTTAAGATGTTTGAGTATGTACTAATTATCTTCAGCTTTAACCAGCTAGGGGAGGGCAACCAAAGTTAATGATAGACCTGACAAGAATAGAAAGCCTGTATCCGCTCCCAGTAGGCAGTAGTTTGTTTAATTTATTTTCAAGAAGCTATTTGTGTTGGTTATTGGATTTTTGCAAATACTTCTATGTTTATTGAATTTTCCTTTTTCTCCCCTTTTCGGTTTCACTATAATAGAAGATTAGGTAGAATTATGATTAGCAGGGTTATCTAATTTCTGTATTATTTCTCTTAATAGTTTGTGTAGCCTGTATCACCTGTGTGGTTATTATATTTGGCTGACAACATATGCTACATCTTTCACTTACTAGGTTGAATAGGAGTTGTTGGCCTTGATAGAATCTGAGGGGCGTCTTCTTCTTTGGGTGGATCATTTTCGGCGTTGAAATTGGCACACTATTTGCCATTTCATGTAATTAAAAGGTGCACTCCCCCC
>PYUH01000101.1:1804825-1849123 GCA_016808085.1 Suaeda aralocaspica
CCCCTCTTCAAAATGCTCCCACCCCGTCTATACTTTGTAAGTGGTTTGCAGTATGAATATTTATATTTGGATGGGGTTTTCTAAGACAATACTAAAACAAAAGAGAAGTGTATATTCGTTGAACCATTAAAGTGATTACCAGTTGAATAAGTCATTAATGATCATATCCGTAGCAAAGTGTAAAGCCATAAAGCGTTACACTACACATTGTACATTCCATTTGTAAGCTCATTCTAAATTTACTAAGGCCCTATTCTTTTTGTTTGAATTGAACTGACTGACAAATAATATCATAAAAATTACAAACTCAGTAATTGGTTAATAGACTCAACTAAACTGAATTGAAGATAAATTGAAAAGAAATAGGCCTAACTGAATTTGTCCGAATTTTCACGATTGGAGATGTGATGAATCTCCTTTTGTTTATAAAAGACCTATTAAAGATTGAATTAATGTATGTTGAACCATAAGAATAAATACTGGTGCAACAAGAACAAAAATGGACAGGAGTTTATCTAAGATGATATCATTCTTATGGGAGAATATTGTTCCTTAATATCATCTTGGTAGCTTCAAAACACATACTTGATAATATATAATATGGAATTTTCCACATTGTTAATTGGTCAAAAAGTGCACACATCTTAGCAAATTATGAATAAGACCAGACAAACATGGACACAAGTCTGATCAAAACCTATATATTTTGTCATCTAATCCGCCAAGAACTAAAGGAAGGTGTGTCAGAGGCTTCAGGATCTACGATTAGTGAGGCCATTCGAGCCCATGAAAAGGAGTTCCACTTATAATTCAATACATGAGCTTCTGGAATCATGATAGTAAAAGGGATATCAATTTTATGGGATTTTGAATGTTGTTCATCATAGGGGGAAATCTCGTGTTGAGATGGAGCTCTAAACAACTTTTTGTTTTAATGAATGAAATATGGACTGGGATTTGTAGGTTGCATAGAATATGTCCACTAAAAGAGGAAGTTGTTGGAAGGCAAATAGCATAACAGGTATAGAGGCGATTAGAGCAACAGGAATAGGAGTCCATTTTACACCCTTTTTGAAAGTGATAAAGAAGGTAGCAGTGAAGGCTATAATCATAGTTGCTATTGAAATAAGTAGCAAGATGAGTCCCCTCATTAGTTTTAAAGGAAGAGAGATGAGGAAATCTTGTTCTGCATATCGAGAAGTTAAGATTGACAAAAACATTAGTATTGAGGCAGTTGAGGTGAACAAAGATATTGCATTTGCCATAGCGAAAACCACAAAGCATGGCTTTTGTAATAAGATTGGACTTCCTGAGTTGTCGCTGCCTCCTGGCAGTTGAAAGGCTGCTGAGAAAACCACTGTAGCTATTAGAGTTGCAACGATTCAGATGTCTTTTTCATCCATTGTTCCCCCTTTAACCTTAATCCTTCATGCTCTTCGCTGAACAAGGTTCGAGGTGTTTTATGGTCCTTGTTTCAGCTTCAATGTACTCTGGCCTTACTATCTTTTTTACTGCCTGTAGAGCAGTAGAGAAACAACCATGAAGATTTATATAGTAATAGTCACTATTGGCCTGTACTAATAATAGTAACATATATCCTAGTATCTCAGATGTTGATGACGTCTACCTCAAACCATAGTAACTCGCGTTGCATCTGAAATGCTGCCCCTGAGACAGAATTGAGCCTGTTAGGAGGTGCTAACTTGCTTGCCAGGTGGAGAATGTTGTTTTCATTGTCATCTTTATAAGTGGCTATTAAATCCTTGATTGCCCCTATCTCATATATTAGCTTGAAGATCTCTTCATGGCGATGAATGACAGCAATGTGAAAAATACTGTATCTGTTTTCATCCACTTTCCAAAATTTATCAGGATAAGATTTGATGAGCACCATTAGAAATTCAACTTTTCCCAACTTTGCTGCTACAAAAAGCAATCGCCATGTAAAACAGATCAATTTTGATATATCCCGGTGCTTCAATTTTATGATTTTATCCCAAATTGTTTGTGTTAGTTCAAGCATCACTTGTGACTCAACATGATTTATGCCACAACCTGCAAGTCACATTTTTGTAATTAGCAAAGATTTTGCTCTCTATTGAGGCTTTGTTTTAGGATTTAATCTGTAAGAAGGCATATTACTTGCATATCAAGGCACAGTTTTTTGATAATTTCCTAGTAAGGTACCAAGTCTACTAACCTGGCATTTTAATCCTCTTCCATTTGCTTCGTTGATATTCATCCAGCATTGGAGGCTTTCGAGCCAATACATGCGATGCGGTCTCCTTTTTTCTATCCCGATATATGGCTAAATCTCTATTGTTGCGCAGAATATGCAATGCCACTTTTGCAGTACATAGAATCATATACTTCGTATTAAATGGACTGTTGTGTTCTTTTTTTCTCTACCAAGCTACTATGTTCTATTGTTGATACACTCATAAACCTATTCTCTTTCTATTCCATTAGCTTCTTTAGATGTGCTTTTAGAAAATATACAATGGCACGAGTCAAATAATATCTTGTATAACTATGTTTCTTATATATCTTTGATCCAGAAATGGATCTTCTATGACATCGAAAAATGTGGTCATTTTCTTTCATAATTTTACGAATTGTAGAGTGATTCAATAACTGAGAAGTTGTTAGTGGAATAGAGGAAGTACTTTGCCAGTAAAACAAGGAGTAAAAGATTTTACCAAATAAATCGGTTTCAATGGCACCATTGAGTAGCTCAATGTTATCTTTAACACTCAGTAAGTTATAATCAGTGACAGACATAAGGTAACACACCATATCTTGGTGACCCATCAACACAGCCATTAGAAGAGGCGTCATATCTTGACTACCTCTAATGTTTGGCAATGTCCTACTTTTGTCTACCATTATTTTTGCGATCTCAACAACCCCAGAAACAGCAGCAAAGCCCAGTGCAGTGTTCCCAACTCTGTTTGTCAAAGACAACGAATTATCGTCCATAACATTAACTAGTTCCTTAACAAGGTGTAGATGTTTAGCTAATGCTGCTATATGAAAAACTGACTCTCCACCCTTGGTATTTTTTGTGCTGATCCAAGTGTTATTCTGTCTCCAAATACTTTCTACTGTTTCCCAATCACCTGTTAATGTAGCTTGGTATAGTTTTACTGTTGTGTCGATTGCTCAAAGTCATCGCCTATTATATCTGTGAAATTGCATAAGAAATTGCACAAACTGTAACGCAGGTTTATAGTTACCTACTAGTAATCAGTATATAATATTATACAATCAACTCACACAAGATATCTTAAACAAATTGTTATCCCGAAATTTAAGACAGTTTTATGTTACACAGAGTGAAGGTGTCTTCAGCTTACCAGACTCTTCTTCAGAAGTTTGCACTTCAGGCGATGGCGACGGTGATGATGATAAGCGAAATGATCATCTTCTTCACCTTCACATAAGTATCTATCCAAACTCAACTCCTTGTAAAATCTTTCACTTGACATGTTCCTGTCCAAAGTTATGCAGGAAATGAATTTCAATTTAGATTTTAGTTGTGATTTTGTGATAACTGTTTTAAATGAGACTTGTTATATTTCCACTTCGCTTAACTTCTATGGAGAAATGATACTTATCATTAGCCCACTACATCAAGTAGAAGAAGAATATAAAAGCCTTGTTTTCACGCTGTTGATTGTTCCTTTGATAAAAACAACTGATGCTGCTATAAAAGTTGCATTTGAAATGCATTTCAAAGTTTCACACTTATAATATCTCTAAATGGGCCAAACAATTAAGTGAATTAATACAAATCTGCGAGATTACCTAGGAATTGCTCCAGGTAAATAGCTATTTTTTAGTAATCATAAGCCAGATGCAGTGAAAGTTCACAAGTGAAGTACTACTAGTCAAATTGTAGCGAGTAAATAAAGACATAGGAAGTACATGTAAGCTTCACAATACACTAATTATATGATGTTTGCACCACGAATCACCTGTACCCAAGTTTTTAAAGGTGCATATAGTCGATGTGTAAATCAGTTAGATTGGTACATTTAGAGTATGCAATGGCAGCTTAGAAGGGCTTTCTCTATTCTGTGTATGGTAATGTTCGCATAAGATAGTCATGAACTTGTATAATTGTACTTTCTCAACGAGTCCATTTGAAATGATGAAAACACAATTTTTACAAGAGATACATAATACTTAAACCTAATGAAAATTAATTGAAATTTGAATTTATAGAGCAGCCCTTCACAAATCACAATTACTCTGTAGTTGATACTAGCTACGTTTGTCTATTCAGAAATTCTGCGTGCTACCTTCGCTTTATAATAAGTAGCGAGGCTTATAGAAACAGAATTGTAAACCAATACACCATCATAGAGACTGAATTTTAGGATTAAAAGAAGTAAGAACTAAGAACTATAAGAATATGAATAAATGAATGATGTAATAGTCATAGCTAATTGGCCTATAAACTATTTAAGAGAACCCATATGAATGTTCTGGTTGGCTATTTTGTAAATTGCTAATCATTCTATGGTTCAGTTTCGGAAGATGGATCCTTTAGGGAGTGAAATCTAGGAGTATTCTGTTCTGATGCGCAAGGAGCCACTATCTCTGAAGGTGTTGGACGATGTGAAGTGTTTTCTCGAGAGATGTAAGAAGTAAAAGAGGCTACCGGATGGATCATAGTTGGATTTCTGTACACAGCATGCTCATGCAGGGGGAAATCAAATTGAGTTGGATTGTCGAAAAGCTTTTTTTTGCTCGAGTTAAATAAAAATTGGTGTGACTTGTAGGTAGAACGGTGTATGTCCAACAACAATGGGTATTGCTGCAAGGCAAAGAGGGCAACGGGAACAAAAGCAATCAGAGCAATAGGAAAAGAAGCCCAAGTCACACCCTCGTGGAAAGTTATGATGAATGTAGCAGTGAAGGCTATGATCATGGTTGCTATCGAAACAAACAGTAAGGTGAGCCCCATCATGAGTTTCAGGGGAAGCGATATGAGGAAGTCACTTTCTGCATAACGTGAGGTGAGGATTGATAGAAACATCAGTACAGAAGCAGTGGAGGTAAACAGCGATACTGCATTTGATGTGGCAAACACCACAAACGATGGCCTTTTCAGTAGGACAGGATCTCCATTATCATTAACACCTCCTGGTATTTGGAAAGCAGCTGAAAATACGACTGTAGCTATGAGAGTCCCAACAAGACCACATGATTCGGCAGTCTTCTTCATCCATTGTTCACCATTGGCCCTCAATCCTTCATGTTCTTCACTAAACAAGGTATGAGGGGTTTTCCTATCCTCATTTTCTGCTTCAGCATACTCTTGTCTCACCACTTGTTGCACCGCCTACAAACCAATCAAGCAAGTAATAGATAGTGACTTGGTGGCCTTTTGGTTAGACAAACAAAGCATCTCAGTTTATTGATTGTTTGCTTGATAATGGGAAGTTTTACTTTTGGGAAAGTTCAGCAAATATTCGATAAACATTGAAAGTTCTACCAGATACCCTTTTCCAACTAGATATCCGTATCGGGGCATTTTTCGAACAAACTATTACCTCTTTTTCTTTTTAGTTGCAATACTAACTCCAAATTAGATGCAACAAACGTCTTGTTTCTATTTTTGCCATTTTTTATTTAAATTCAGTCACGTGGCCCTCTAATTAGGCCCAAAAACTTGCATAGGAGTTTGTGTAATCGTGTCATTGTACTTGTTGCAATTAAAGAAGAGATGCAGATAGTATTCAAAATCTTTCGATATCACCTTGGAGAAGGTTAGAACTTAAAGCTTCCTCCATTAGGCAGGGAGTAGAATTTTCTAGTAAGGGCCTGTTTACTTCAGCTGAAAATAAGTTGAACAGAACTGAAAGTTTTTTAATGAAAGATCAATGAATAGCAAAATAAGAGAAGAGCTGAAATGAACTGAGCTGAGCTGAACTGAACGAATTTTAAGCTGAAGTAAACAGGCCCTAAGTTTAAACTCACTTGTTAACGCTAACTAAGCAAGTAAATATATTGTACATACCTTGAACCATAGTATCTCACGTTGCATTTGCAAAGCTGCACCAGACACAGAGTTAAGTCGATGGGAAGGTGCCAACTTGCTGGCCAAATGCAGCATATTATTTCCATGGTCATCTTTGAATGTAGCTATTAAGTCCTTGATTGCTCCGATCTCAAATATCAGTTGGAAGATCTCTTCATGACGGTGCATGATAGCAATATGAAAAATGGTACGCCTGTTTTCATCAACCTTCCATATCAGATCAGGATAAGATCGGATCAGAGTGGTTAAGAAATCCACTTTTCCTAATTTCGCTGCAACAAACAGTATCCGCCACGGATAAACTATCAGGTTAGATATATCCTCCTCCTTCAGTTTGATGACTTCATCCCATAGTTGTTGTGTTAGTTGAATTACCAAATGTGGTTCAACTTTTTTCTCCTGATTAATGTTACTACCTGGATAATAAACTTATAGGCATGACATTGATAGACAAATTATAGTATAAACAATCAAGAGAGAAAAAAAGTTTTTTCAAATATTCTTACATTGCATTCTAAAGCTGTTTATGCTCAGTTGATGGGCAACATGCGTAAGAGGTTTACGAGCCAGAGCATGCAATGCAGTCTCTTTCTTTGCATCTCGTAAATAAGCCAACTTGTGATTCTTACTTAGGATGTGCAGTGCTACATCTGTTTTATGAAACCTTGATCATTTGTATAATATGATATGATATGATCACTTCAATTTGTTCAAAATTCTTAACCCGATAATTCTAAATAGCAGTAAAAAAAAACTGTGAGATGCACAATACTTACTGCCTTTACCCTGTTATTGCCTTGTTGGTACCTTAGTACTATAAAAAAAACTGAACATTTTTTACTTGCTGAGGTTGTAAACAATATAGTTAGTGTGTTTTTCTCCTCAAATTACAGTGTTTCATGTTATTGAAGTTATGTACCATGCGTTTAAAGTACAATTTCCTAAACTATGATATGTTATAACTTGAAAATTGGAGAATATATATAATGCATAAAATGCCCCTGACATTGGTACCACCGGAAATTATGGCAATAGCATGAGTGAAGGGAATGACATATTTACCAAACATATCCGTGTTAATTGAGCTAGTAAGTAATCCAATGTAGTCTTGATCTGTCAACTGACTGTCATCAGTGACTTCGAGGAGGTACCATACCATTTTCCTGTGGCCTAGTAAGGTCGCCATGTACAGTGGTGTCATCCCTTGGCTTCCTCTAATATTTGGCAAGTCTTTGTTTTTCTCCACCATCACTTTGGCAATCTCAACAACTCCAGAGACAGCAGCAAAACATAGTGCTGTATTTCCGATCTTGTTTGTAAGAGCTAGAGAGTCGAAACTCATTATGCCTACAAGCTTCTTGACGACCTCAACATGCTTTGCTGCAGCTGCAATATGAAGTACTGTTTCTCCTCCCTTTGTGATCCTTTTGCAAATCCAGTTAGGGGCTTGATGCATTATTATCAAGCTTATGGTTGACCAGTCACCTTTCATGGCTGCCTTGTATAGGCTAACACCATGTCGGAAATATTCCATGCTTGTTGCATCTATCATTTGAACAAATACAAATACGTTATTGACTTATTTTCCTGCTTAATGCCTAAGTACTATAAAGTGTTTACAAATTGCCGTCTTGTTAGATTCATCTTAACATATTTTTTAAATGACTTTTATGAGTTGATGATTAGCAATCTAAGCATTATTGAAGTCCCCATGAAATCCAAATGGCTAGTAGAGGGTAAAAATGATCATAGGACATTGAAATGCATTATGCATTTATGCATGTCTGAAAAAAAAAAAAAAAAAAAAAAAGAAATAACGGGCGTAGTCCGTGTAGACACTAGTAGTCCACTAGTCCTCTAAGGCTCTAATCTTCCAGCGTTGTACTGTTCATTCGTAGATTTCAAGTTTCAACATTCCGTTAGAAAGGTTGTCGAAAGTTGATAGATCAGACAATTTTGGCCTTTTTGTATGTGGAGAAATTATATGATAAATATAATACATCCACTTAGGGTTTGTTTACTTCAGCTAAAAATCAGGTCAGCTCAGCTCAGCTCAGTTCAGCTCTTCTTTGATTTTGCTATTCATTATTCCTTCATAAAAAACTTTCAGTTCAGTTCAGCTTAGTTCTGTTCAGTTCAATTCAGTTCATCAGCTGAAGTAAACAGAACCTTACAAATTTCAAATGTTGGGTATTGGAGACTCGTGATACATCTACGTACACCTGAAATCTAGTGATGAAGCGTGATAGAATATAATACTATTCTTATACTTTAACCATTATATTGAGTTTTGGTGATTTGAATCTCTAATTACTTTTTTTTTTCACCCACCAAAAACCACCATAAGTTGTTTATGTATGTGTCTTTCACCTAAAAAAAAAAGACACAATTTTTTTTTTTTTTTAATATGCAAAAAAATCCTTTCAATAAATTTTGGCTTTATAGGCTAAACCTATGATTATTATAATTTTTCTTTAGCTAGTATGTTTTTAATTCAAGTTTTTGTAAAGACATACTTTTGATGTAGATAGATATTAGACCAACTATTTCTTAACTTGATAAGATTAAGAAAGATTAACGAACAGCAAGATGACAAAGCTCATTATAAGCGTGATGATTAATTAATACTCCTTACAAAAAACTTTATGGACATAATTATGAAAGCTAACCGGTGCAAAAGTTGGTGAGTCCTAAACACATGTTCAGACTATAATGATTTTCAATTCCATGGAAATTATTCATTTCCATGAACATTTTCTGTCATTTCGTTGCATTTAAAATGATAATCCATGTTAAGCATTCTTCATTGTTCGATTAAAATGAAAATCAATTTACTTTGGTTATGATGGAAAATATATATTTTTTTACCAATTTCGGAGAAAATATTCTGGATAAGAAAATGATTTTCCACCTTAAAGCTGGGCATGTGTTGTGCTGGCCCGCGAGTAGCCTAAGCACGACACATCACACTTTGGCCCGACAAGGTCCGAGCCCAGAGGCGGCACGACACGGTCTGGTGAACGACGTGTGAGCTGTGTTGTGAACATAAAAATAGAAATTTGGCACGAGCCTGACATGAGCCCGCATCTGGCACATTTGGCACGACCCGACCTTTTATTTTTATTACTATACTATATTTAACTTAGTGATAAATTAATAATAATGAAATATAATAACTGAAAAACTAATTGATAAACATTGAGCATCTTTACACAAGTACAATGATAATAATAATAATAATAAAATATCAAATATAATAATAATAATTATAATAATTACATAAAAAATTAATAAACTAATAATAATGAAGTAAAAATATATAATAACGTATTAACATGCAAATTTACACAAGTATAATAATATAATAGTAATGATAAATTTTTATTTATCTTTTAAAAGTCCCGAGTGGCCCGAGGTAAAACCTGCTAGGCCCATGCATGGGTTGTGTCGTGCCATGGGCTATGATTTGTCATTTTATGGGCCAGCACGGCTCGAGCCACTCTTCAGCCCACGACGGCACGAGTCGTCTCACTATTCCACCCCAATTTTTACATATTAATTTTTTATTTCAAAACAAATTATGCAAAATGGAAAATAATTTTCAGGGAAAACATTTTACACTTAACCATATAGACCCTATTGTTTTAATTGAAATTATTCACAAGAGTTATAAGTGATTTTGACATGCATTCTTATTCTTATGTTATAAAATTATGTACTGCCACTCCGTAGTAAATAGAGAAGAGAAGGACCTAACCTGGTTGTGGTAGAATATACTTAGGTGGAGTTTCATGAAGCCACAAAGGAAGAGATTCAGGNTAGTCCTCTAAGGCTCTAATCTTCCAGCGTTGTACTGTTCATTCGTAGATTTCAAGTTTCAACATTCCGTTAGAAAGGTTGTCGAAAGTTGATAGATCAGACAATTTTGGCCTTTTTGTATGTGGAGAAATTATATGATAAATATAATACATCCACTTAGGGTTTGTTTACTTCAGCTAAAAATCAGGTCAGCTCAGCTCAGCTCAGTTCAGCTCTTCTTTGATTTTGCTATTCATTATTCCTTCATAAAAAACTTTCAGTTCAGTTCAGCTTAGTTCTGTTCAGTTCAATTCAGTTCATCAGCTGAAGTAAACAGAACCTTACAAATTTCAAATGTTGGGTATTGGAGACTCGTGATACATCTACGTACACCTGAAATCTAGTGATGAAGCGTGATAGAATATAATACTATTCTTATACTTTAACCATTATATTGAGTTTTGGTGATTTGAATCTCTAATTACTTTTTTTTTTCACCCACCAAAAACCACCATAAGTTGTTTATGTATGTGTCTTTCACCTAAAAAAAAAAGACACAATTTTTTTTTTTTTTTAATATGCAAAAAAATCCTTTCAATAAATTTTGGCTTTATAGGCTAAACCTATGATTATTATAATTTTTCTTTAGCTAGTATGTTTTTAATTCAAGTTTTTGTAAAGACATACTTTTGATGTAGATAGATATTAGACCAACTATTTCTTAACTTGATAAGATTAAGAAAGATTAACGAACAGCAAGATGACAAAGCTCATTATAAGCGTGATGATTAATTAATACTCCTTACAAAAAACTTTATGGACATAATTATGAAAGCTAACCGGTGCAAAAGTTGGTGAGTCCTAAACACATGTTCAGACTATAATGATTTTCAATTCCATGGAAATTATTCATTTCCATGAACATTTTCTGTCATTTCGTTGCATTTAAAATGATAATCCATGTTAAGCATTCTTCATTGTTCGATTAAAATGAAAATCAATTTACTTTGGTTATGATGGAAAATATATATTTTTTTACCAATTTCGGAGAAAATATTCTGGATAAGAAAATGATTTTCCACCTTAAAGCTGGGCATGTGTTGTGCTGGCCCGCGAGTAGCCTAAGCACGACACATCACACTTTGGCCCGACAAGGTCCGAGCCCAGAGGCGGCACGACACGGTCTGGTGAACGACGTGTGAGCTGTGTTGTGAACATAAAAATAGAAATTTGGCACGAGCCTGACATGAGCCCGCATCTGGCACATTTGGCACGACCCGACCTTTTATTTTTATTACTATACTATATTTAACTTAGTGATAAATTAATAATAATGAAATATAATAACTGAAAAACTAATTGATAAACATTGAGCATCTTTACACAAGTACAATGATAATAATAATAATAATAAAATATCAAATATAATAATAATAATTATAATAATTACATAAAAAATTAATAAACTAATAATAATGAAGTAAAAATATATAATAACGTATTAACATGCAAATTTACACAAGTATAATAATATAATAGTAATGATAAATTTTTATTTATCTTTTAAAAGTCCCGAGTGGCCCGAGGTAAAACCTGCTAGGCCCATGCATGGGTTGTGTCGTGCCATGGGCTATGATTTGTCATTTTATGGGCCAGCACGGCTCGAGCCACTCTTCAGCCCACGACGGCACGAGTCGTCTCACTATTCCACCCCAATTTTTACATATTAATTTTTTATTTCAAAACAAATTATGCAAAATGGAAAATAATTTTCAGGGAAAACATTTTACACTTAACCATATAGACCCTATTGTTTTAATTGAAATTATTCACAAGAGTTATAAGTGATTTTGACATGCATTCTTATTCTTATGTTATAAAATTATGTACTGCCACTCCGTAGTAAATAGAGAAGAGAAGGACCTAACCTGGTTGTGGTAGAATATACTTAGGTGGAGTTTCATGAAGCCACAAAGGAAGAGATTCAGGTTGTTGAGGCAGTGCTCCTTGGTGGATTAGAGTTAAAATATCTTCGCTTGATTCTCCATTTTGAACCTCCAACATTCTTCGTTGCTTCTTAAAGACTTAAAGTATATACTCTATGAATATTACTATTCTTGCTGGTTTTTTTTTATTTTTTTCTTAACTTAGGATCGATGAATTGTTCTCCACATGTGTGGCCAAATTTGCTGAAGAAAAGCACGACTCTATAAGGAGTAGAAGTCAACTGTCTAGAAAGTTAATAAAGTCAAATTAACGAGCACTTTTTTATTGTGGCTTTGTTTGTATGTGTAATAAGTTAATGACTAATTAAATATTTTAAACGGGAGAATAGGAAAATTTTATGATCAATTTATAGAAGTATAAAGGATAATATTAGAAGATCAATTCAACCAAAAATCTAAGTTATGTGAATAATAAGGATCCCAAAATAAGTTTTATATTGTATTACACCCCTTTAATTACTTAGGTATGAGAGCTCGTTGATCTTGGCATAAGTCCTTTACCTTAATGACACGCTGACTCTGATACTATATTAGATGTCAAATAAATCAAAAACCTAAGCTGGTGATAATTAAGGTCAAAAATGAGTTTTATACTGTATTAGGTAATATGATTACTTTTATTATGTATGAGTTATATTTTACTATATAATATTAGAAACTAGGTAACTTTATTCTAAATCATGTTAATTCGAGCTCATTTTAAAATGACTGGAATAGAAGAGTAGCTGTAACTGATTAAACTATAGGATGTCACACTCCCACGACGCACGCTACAATTTTGCATGTAATCCTAATTTGGCCATTGATACATGTCCCCCGTTGACGGTTGTATCATCTTGTTGGGAAGGTGAGTGTGTATGGGCCCACAAAATAATAAAGGAAAAGAAGACTTTTGTACAAAATAAACAAGGACCTGCAATTATTGGAAGACTTTGTGATCCACAAATGTTAACTAACAATCTTGCGACGAAATTGAGTAATTAACTACAAGTGTGACTTTGGATGCTCTAACGAAGTTTCACTAGAAACCAACAGTGAAACTACGAAAGAATAATTAAATTTGGTGGTAAGAATCAATTCTACTTCTTGAAATCCGAAGATAATTTCTTATCAATTAAGCTATATATCCCTATTTCTCGCCAAAACATATATATAGCCTTATATGTAGTTCCGACAGTAAGATTGATTCCGTGTGGTGACAAGCCATGAGAATTGAATTTGGTGGTTGAAGATTTAATCTTCATTTTTTGATAAATTTTTGTTTGATTTTGCAATTTCAATTTGACATACTGTTTTTTCCTTTTTGTTTTATTAAGATTACAAATCAGATGAATTTTTCTGTAATTGTTAATTTGTGATTGGAATATGTAATAGATCATACATTCTAAAGGTTACTAACTTACTACATATATGTTTTGAAAAATAGTGTACATGTTCTAAACTTTTATGTGTAGTAGTAATTTAGAATATACTAGTATATTATTTGTGCCACGCACGGCTTGAAAGTATAATATTAAATTAGCAATTAAGATATAAGAAATCAATTAATAATTACAATAAAATATTAATATCTACTAAATTCATCCAAAATACCAATATTAATTATTTTGTTTAAATTGATGAAATAACAAAATATTTAAACCTGTTCTCATTTATAAATATGAGATATCATGTAATCTATATTTAAATAATTTCTATAATTATCTATCATTGTCTCCCGTATAATATAGTGACTTTGTAAACTATTGGTAACATGTACAATAGTTTTATATCTAAACTACTAAATTGTCGCACAATAGTATTCAACTTTAAAATAAAATATAGCGATCATGTGCAATAATAATAATAATAATAATAATAATAATAATGTTAATAATAATCTAGAAATATTGAGATTGTATAGTGATAATAAACTTGAGCTATTGAAAGTTTGTGCTATAGTTTTATATTTGAAATATTCAGATCTAATGCAATATTAGTCACCTTTAAAGTATTAATATCCCGTGCATAAATTAGGCCACCCCTTATCATAACTACAAAAATTAGGCCACTTAAAATTATAAAAATGTTTTTAAATTTTTTTTGTAAACTATTGGTACGTATCCAGTGCAATAATAGTTTTATATTTAAATTATTAAATTTTCGTGCAATAACAATCAACTTTAAAATATAGAGATCTTGTGCAAAAATAATAATAAACCATAAACTAAAATTGCAATTGTGCAATTTGAAATCATGACATAGCTACAATTTTTACTAAAGTTATTCAAAAAAATCATTTTTACCAATAGAATGAGGAAAAAACATATCAACTTAAATAGCTTATAGAATTATACTACCTCCGTTTCATATTAGTTGCAACAAAAAATGTTGCACGGACTCCTAGGCAAAATTTGTTTGTGAGAGTAAAAAAGTTGGAGATATATGTGAAGAGGAATTGAAAGAGAAAGGGAGAAAAGACAACTAAAAAAGGAAAGAAAACATTTGTTGCAAATAATATGAAATATCCATTTTTAGCAAATGTTACAACTAATATAAAACGGAGGTAGTATATCACTGTGGTCTCATGCAATTAAGTATTTTTTACTTCTATTGTGGTGCGAAATATATTTATATTTGAGCTAAAAATTCAGTGCGTGCAATAAACTATTAAAATCTCGTATGTATAAGTAAATTTGGACAAATTTGATCAAAGTAGATCCCATGCAATAATAATATGCTTGAACTATTAATATATATCTTATATTGCGTATGTAAGAATTTTGTCATTACAATCACTGCAGTTGTCAGATTTACTTTGTATATTAATTCTTATGTAATTATATTATAGACAAAATATAATTATATTTTAAATATACAAATAATCAAAATAGGAGTAAAATAGCTTAGTAAATCACAATATAATTTTTTGAATGTGGAGTAAGACATAAGTATATATTATTCTTTCATATTACAATATAATTATTTATATATTTTTTAAAATTTGATGAAAAATACTAAATAACAAGCTAATGAGAGAGTGGCAAATGTCACCTCCTCATTGAATAGCTTGTGTTTTAATATAGTATATTGATTGATTAAAAATCATTTATTTACACATAAAATAATGTAGAGAACTCACTTGAAATAATGTAGCACATACTTCAGCTTTGGTATTTAGAAGTTTAGAACATACTTACCAAATTATATCATATGTGTAAATTTATCGCTTAGAAAATGTTACGTTTTAAATAGTTCATAACATATTTGAGTTAATTTTGAACACCTTTGAAACTCTTTGAAACATAACTGATCGAAGTAATTTAAAACATGCTTGAAACAATTTAGAACATAATTGAAATAATTTAGGACATTTGGAATTAATGGAGAACATACATGTACAAATGTATATACATGTTAATTAGGTTCTTATGTTCAAAGGTTGTGCTTATGTTCTAAATACACCATTTTGAATGTTCTCATAAATAAGATGTGTATATATAATTTGTAGTTTTTAATTAGATTGTCTATAAATTTATACATACTACATATATTGAGTTTTAATTAGACCATGTAATATAATGAATAAACCGGACCAATGTTGGCTCAACTTTTTTTTTTTTTTTTTTTTTCATCTAATAGTACGAGAAAATAACTAAAGTTTCAATATAATCAAAATAGTAACTAGCCAAAACTCCATGTTATCCCATTGAAAACACTCCAAGTTATCCCAATGAAAACAGGTTTCATTACACCTCCAAAAATCCTCCAAGCTAATCTTATCATCATCTATGTCAAGCTTGTGTGTCACACACCAATTGATTCATCAGTTGCATATCGGCCAAAAATGGCAGCAAAGTTACGTAAATCCGAGGAGAGAAATCCATCATCATTTTTGTCAATTAAATGGAAAAACATTGATGGATTTTGCTTCCTTTGTGTATCAAACATCTCAATTCATTGTTTTCTAAACATATCTGGTTGGTACAACAAAGTCAAAAAATCCCTACGTGAAATTGTTTCACCGTTCAACTTGATCAACAACATAAGGCTTTTTGCCTCCTCTGGTTTAATAGCTTTCCATAATCGTAAAAAGGTCTCAACATCTTTTATGGAAAGTTCCCGGTTGGTAGGGCACTGCAAAACGCCCAATATGCTACGTATTCCCAAGATCATAAACCTTGTTTCAAATTCTGTTTCAACCATAGATGCTAAAGAATTGTTAGAATTTTACTCCGAACCATCTATCGAAACAAGATAAACAAAACAATCTATGCATTTATATTACATAATTGAACGAAATTTGAATCCGAAATAGAAACATTATTCCTTACCTGGATGTATTCGTTTGAGAAGATGGATAATGTATTCAACAAAATGGATAGGTGAGAGCAAGTTTTTTTTTATAACATCTACTTGCATGTCTTAAAATACAAAGAGGCTCCTTCTTTATAGCAGTGAATTTGATTCTTGAGGAAAGAAGTACTTGCTTGTTGTGAGAGTTCATGTTGAGTAATCCTCGCTTTTTAAGGTGAAAGTTTTTCATGATTTCCAAAGTGCTCGCATTTTGAACACCATAAATGTACATAATAGCTTCAATATCAGCCATAGCTAGATCATCTTTATGGATATCAAATATATATTAAATGTTGCCAGCGTACAGTTGATGATTTTTTTCTGCATAGCCAAAAAAAAATAGAAGGAAGCAAGGAACCAATCAGAAAATAAACATCAGGAGCAAGACTTGGATTAGACCATCTTACGATCAAACTGTCACAACACTTGACAAAAACTTGTAACATGACCGCTTAACCATTTCACCAATTATTTTGTAAATAAGTATACGTACTTAACTTGAAATTGATGAACTCACACAAGCATATGTAATATTTGTATAATGCACATTGTAATTCGAAATTATACTTCTTATTTCCTATAATAAAAATATTGAATTGGAACGTACGTAGAAATTGTTGGCAACGTTGTTACCTGTACCAAGAAAAATGAATAGGGCTTCAGTAATGTCACCCCTAGTGAAATAATCTTTTTCGGGTAAAGCTTCAGCAAAGGCATCATACTTCGGTTGCATAAGCGCTGTAGCTCTTGGTCTAGCAATGCACCTATCAGAAGCTTGTGTACAGCTGGTGAGAGTTTTAGCCACAGTAACATCGTCACAAATTGTAGCCTTTCTTGCAGCAATGTGTGTGCAAGAAGTTCGGGTAATATTACCGCTCATACTTGTAGACGTATCCCAAAGAGAAGCCTTACGATGTGCAATATTTCCAGTGCCTGAAAAGTATTCAGGCATTGGAAAATCATTGGCTTCTGACATTCTTCTACCAGCAATGTCAGAAGCCAGTTGGTGGCTATTTGAACACCATCCTCGAAGAGACCTCCACTTGGAGGCTTTACGTGGGGCCGGCGAGGATGATGTACTCATGTACTGTAAGAGGAATGTTCCATGTATGTCTCTTGCAGACTTTACTTGGAATTGTAGGAGATAGTGATTTTGCAGCTATACAAGAGAATGCTTTATACTACTGTGATATAAGTGAAGACAATATGATTTGTGCTGACCAAGTTAATGGTCCATTCTTCAACTTAACAAGTCAATGGAATTAATTGAAGTCTGCCACCCCCCACCGGCCAGTAGACCGGTCACCATTAAGGGGGTGGGGCGGTGGTGGAAGATAGCGCGAAAAGTAGATATTTTTTGGTCTATGGACTGACTGACTGGGAGTTCTAGATAAGATACAGAATTGTAGAATTCAACTGATTCATTAATAATTTGCTGTATACTAAGTTCTATTTGTGGGGAACAATTCAAGTGCACTATAGTTAATTCATCACACAAAATAAAGGGAAAAACATTGCTTCAAAAAATTTTATTAACTAATATATGGCTCGTAAACCTTAATTTCTTCATATAAAAGCATAAGGTAGATTTAGGTGCAAGGTTGAAACAAGGCTGAAAAATTACAAGAAAAATAAAATTATACAAAATCGTTTGATGCAAGGCTGAGACATGGCTACATTCGTGATTGATAATTGTGAGTTAGCCTTCGTTTTCGCCTTCTGTGGGCTATCCAAAATTCGTTTTGTTTTCGCTCTAGTTTTTTTACCACGTGTTGTAGGTGAACATAGGTTACCCCGATGTCACACACTCAATTTCAAGCTCTCAAACTTTGATAAGTTCCCTATTCAAAGAATAATCTAAAAACATAATGAACCCCTTACAAGAATCCCTACAAGTTGCTTGGGACCTGGGGGCTCTCTGTTAAACATATTGACAGCACTATGTAAAATTTTTGATTTTCTTTTTTTCGGGACCTTGAAACCCTGAAAAGCAGTAAGTAATATCCTTCGTTTTCTGCTTTTAGAGAGTTATCTCGGGCTCGATTTTGTTTTCGCATTGCTTTCTTACGACATCTGGCAGGTGCCCGCAAGACGGCCCACCCTCAATTTCAGATTTTAAAACCTTGTTAAGTTAGGATTACCAAAAAAGAAAACATAAGTGTTTTTCGCTTTCCCAAGACCGTACTCTTACAAGTTGCTCGGGAGCCCTCTTTTGACCATAAAGTCACCATACAAAATTTTCAGCAACTTTTTTCCAAAATCCCAAAAGAAAATTCCCCTTTCATTTGTTAGTTTGTATCTATATGTTCTCTGCGTTGCTGTATTAGATTAGTCGCGTTTTCAATTGGATTAATGAACAGTAACTCTGTAAGGAGAAAAGAAAAGGTGCAACTAAAATTAACTATAGCAAGAAAATGAGGAATGCTTAATTTGAAGAGTACAAAAGGATGAGATACCATTTTGAACACCTTAGCTTTCTCATGATCTTTTCTACAGGTCTTTTTAAACACTCAAGTTGAATAACTCGAAAAAAGCTTTGGTTTAGTTGGTTGAAATAGAGACCATGATCTATAGGTTGAGCCATAAATATCAAGTAAGAGAGGATATTGCTGGAAAGCAAAGAGACCTACAGGAACAGCAGCAAACAATGCAATGGGTATAGGAATCCATTTGACACCATCTTTAAAAGTTATGAAGAAGGTAGCTGTGAAGGCTGCCATCATAGTTGCTATCGAAACAAGCAACCCTGTTAATCCCAGCATCAATTTGAGCGGCAATGACTTGAGGAAATCATTCTCTGCATACCGTGATGTCAAGATTGATAAGAACACCAGAACTGAAGCCGAGGAGCTGAACAACGACAGAGCATTGCATATGTAAAAGACTATGAACAAAGGATGGTGGACAAACAATGGGTTCCCTTTGCTGTCATTAGTACCACCTGGTAGTGTAAAAGCTGCTGCAAACACAACTGTAGCAATGAGAGTCGCGACTAGGGAACATGACTGTGCAGTTTGCTTCATCCATTCTTCTCCCTTAGCCCTTAATGGTTCATGCTTTTCGGTGAATAAGGCACGAGGTGTCTTGTGGTTATTGTTCTCTGCTTCAGCATACTCTGAGCTTACAACCTTTTCTACTGCCTGTTGCAGTACCAAGATTATTAAAACTTGAGAAGAAATACTTTAAGTATATTAGAATGTGTTTAGTTGATTTATAGGCAGGAAGAGGGATAGAAATTGCACTATCTCCCGTATCTGGTTTAATGTATAGTGAAGATGGAACTTAAAAACACTCAATTAGATATAAGTCCATTTGGTTAGCTATTAAAAGCTGGAATTGAAAGATACCTATGTTGTTGCCTTTATTGAATTCTATACTAGAATATTAGTGTCTTTCGTGTCCAAGTGCTCAACACAACAAATTTATTACACTCTTCCAAAAATTTTGGCCTTAAGTGAAGAGTCAAGGTGTCCATGACAAAGTCGCAATATGCGATGTGTCAAGAATCTGACATAGTGCGGCATTGAGCCTAAAACATACAGACTGAACATAATATCAGAACTGATGCAAATACAGATGCAGATATATTGATAGTTTGCTGATTTTGTAAACTAGATGAATTTGAAATATAGGAGTAAAAATTATAGTCAAGTTACCTTAAACCACAAAAGCTCTCTTTGCATTTGAAGAGCGGCCCCTGAAACACAATTTAGGCGATGAGAAGGAGCCAAGGCGGCAGCCAGATGCAACATGTTATTGCCTTTTCCATCCTTGTCAACAGCTATAAGGTCTTTGATTGCTCCCAATTCATATATCAGCTTGAAAATCTCTTCATGGCGATTTATGATGGCAATATGAAAAATACTACGGTTTTCTTCATCAACTTTCCATATTAGGTCAGGATACGAACGCAGAAGAGTTGTTAGAAATTCTACATTACCGTATTCTGCTGCCACAAAAAGCAGTCTCCAAGGAGAACCAATAAGGAACGAAATCTTCTTGTCTTCTTGTTTGATGACTTCATTCCAAAGTCTTTGAACTAATTGTAGCTCTAATGTTTCTTGTACCTTTTGTTGAGGTAGCTTACATCCTACATAATAAAGGAGTAATTACGTTAAAAAACATAAACAAAATTAATCTATGTCACTGAATATAAACATACTACAAACTAATATAATTACCTAATCGAAAAAATCTCTTCCACGTGTATTGTTCATGATAACCTTCAGGTTTTACAGGCTTCCGAGCCAGTGTATGTAAAGGTGTTTCTCCCTTTCCATCGCGAAGAATTGCCAACTCGGGATGCTCACTTAGTATATGATTTGCAACATCTACTTGCATAAAAGCTTCAAATTAGATCTTTCTGCATTGAACTACAACAAGGCCTTGTTCTTTGGACAATTTGAATAGAACACAGCTGAATTGGAATAAATTGATCAGAATTTCAAAAAAATAAAAAATTAAGTCCCAAAGAACACCGCTTAAATTTCCTTTGGTAAACTTACCAAACAGATTTGTGTTGATAGAACTAGTAAGTATAGCTACGCGATCAACATCAGTCAACTGATTATTGTCAGTGACAGGAAGAAGGTACCAGACCATGTTCCTGCGTCCTAGCAAGACCGCCATCTGAAGGGGGGTCATATATTTACTACCTCGAAAATTTGGGAGTGTTTCATTCTTGTCTACCATAACCTTGGCGATCTCAACTACCCCAGATGTGGCAGCTAAACAAAGAGCAGTGTTATTGGCATCATTTCTCAAGGCCAAATCATCTGCACTCATAAGCCTCACTAGCTCTTTTACAAAGTAGATACGCTTTGCTGCTGCCGCTATATGAAGAACTCTTTCTCCTCCTTTCCCTATTGGTTTTCGGATCCAATCTGGAGATTGTTGCAGAAGTTGTTCTGCAGTTTCCCAGTTGCCTTCAAGAGCTGCTTTGTAGAGTGGCAACCCAAACTTCAGAAACTCATCTCTGCTGCTGTTTTCTGGTTAAATTTTATCAAGTAATTATTACTTTAGAAGAAAGTAATTACTTCTATGATCTCTTTGATTCAAACATGGTACATTAAAATTATACTAGTACAGTAGTACACTAATACTGGATTTCTGGATATCATCATATGACCAAATTAACATAGGTTCAGACTGTAAACAGAGTTTTTAAAAAATAATCCTTATTAAAAGAATTCATGAATATGATATAAAGGAAGACTATGGAGAAACTATGAGTGGTTTGGTAAACTAAGTCTCCGGATTCCGGCCAGTAAACGAAAGATGATACAATCCATATGCTCAAAATCTAATTCCAAAACAATAACATCATCGAAACCAAATGCCCGTGTATCGACAAAACAAACCGAAACCGGTAATTTCCATTCCCAATCATAAAGACAGTAACTGAGCATAATTTAAACTCTTACAGTGTTACAACAAAATGACCAAATTTTTTACAAGAAGCAAGCGGCTTACTGTAACTTATAAAGACTGTAAGACAAACATAAGACATTTTCAGAGCAAATATCACATAATAACTTATAATGAAACTTTATATTAAAACAACATAAACAAACAAATCCAACAAAAGTACTTAAAGAACTCACGAACTGATATTGGTACTGATGGCGATGGTGGTAGTAGCGGCAACGATACTGGAGCAGCTGAAGTCGAAGAAGATAGGGGTGGCGCAACAATCGAAACAGTTACATCATGAATAGTTGAAGATGATGCTTGTTGTCCCGACATTGCCACCAAATTATCTTTTTGAGAGGGCCAACCAGCTTTTAAACTTGTCAAAGCACCAAGTTTTAAATGTTTGACTACCAAGTATAATTAAGGTTTTATTCCATGAATTGTGATGTACTGATGTTTAGTAGCTAAATTAACCAAATATATACTACCTCCGTTCTATATTAATTGCAACACTTGGCCACTTGGGCATTATTTGTGAGATATAAAAAATTCAAGTGTTGCAATTAATAGGAAACGGAGGTAGTATATGTTAATATATACAAGTTTTGCTTATAAGGTTATTATCGAGGACCCATTTTTTCGGATTGAAGTGAATTAAGTTGCATCGAAATGAACGAACTTGAACTGAAATCGACTAAAGTAAATCTAAAAGAACCAGGATTATCTTATTGTACATTTATTTGGACATATACATCATAAACATAACGCGTTAACATTGTACATGTATTGCTTATCATTCTAGTAAATAGTTGTAGTAGGCCTATTGCTTTAAAGTTTTTCTTTATTGTCAATTATGGGGCCATGTGGATTGATTTTCTCTATTCTTCATTGACGTCTTGTCGACTATTCCAGTACAACTCTTGTGTTGATCCTCACATAACTTTCCGTAGTATTACTCCATCCAACAAATCCAATTCAAACTTTTATCTCCCGAATATATTTTAAGTCAAGTCAACCATGGATCTTCCACCAACATCATTCTCAGGGCGACGTCGTTCTTCTGTCATCGACCCCAATGCTCCTCCTCTCCCTACAACATCAGCCTGGCCAACACCTCGAAAGGCTTCGGCGTGGGATTCTCCTATAACATCAACCACTGATAGTACGGCTTCAGACATTTCCCACAGGAAAACATCAGAAACTCCTGAAGCTTCATCTGCTTCAGCGTCAGGACATCAATATCCTGACGCTGAAAATATAGCAGCCCGAAAAGCTTCAGAATGGGATAATGATGACGATGGTACATCTTCTTCGATAACAAGTACTCGAGGCTCTGTGTCAGATGTAGCTCAACGAAGAGCTACTGCTTTGGAGCATCCACTTTGGGATGTTTTTGCTGGGGCTCCACCAGAATATGAAGACTCCACTTGGAGCTGGATGACCGAGATTGTCGAAATGACTTCCGCCACAAGTCATGTACCTCCTAGTGGTTATGGTCCAACTTCAGGTTAATAAATGGTTTAATTTTTTCAAGTTATTGATTTAATTGCTTTATACAATTTTCCATTCAATGTAGTATAAGATTTGTCCAATTAATACTCAATCCCTATTATGATTTAGACAGAAATCGAGTATATTATGATGGCAACATAAATTACATTTTCGAAAACTACAACAATCAGAACCTAGCTATTATTGATGTTGAGGCCATATTGTATGCTTATGGAGTAGAGATGACTAATGCTGAAGACATGTTGATCAAAATTGACCCTAAAAAAAGTGGGTCATTCAACGTTAATTCTCAGACCAAACAAACTCTAGTAGAATCAACAATCAAGTTCACTCCCCCCTTGGAGCCTCTTACTAATCTAAGGCTTGCAAGCAAGTGCTTTCGACAAAAGTTGCTCTCACCAATCCATTTTGCTGCCTATATCATCGACGTCATCAAAGGAAGATACATAGGTAAGTAAATCTGCTACTTTTGCTCCACACTTCGAATCTCACAAGGTATTCAACTTAACATACTTGTCCTAATACCTCAATTGAAACAGGAACTGAACCTAGATTTATGATCCTGGGAATCTACGGTATACTTGGTCTTTTGGAGGGTCCCAATAATCATAAACTAACAACCGAAGATGTAGAGACTTTTGTAAGTTTGGGGAATGTAACTAATTCAGATGAAGCACAAGAACTTATTGATATGATCAGAGATGAATACAATGGTACAATTTTGTGTTGGGAACTGTACAATTTGTTGTATCGTCCTAATGCCTTTGGAAAGCAGAGAATCCAGATATTTGATACTTTGGGGCAGCAAAATATGTCTCTATTTTTCCCTTTAATAGACAAAGACAAAGACGGGTTTCTCTCCTCTACAGATCTTCGTAGTTTTGCTGCTATCTTTGGTCGGTATCCATCAAATAAATCAATTGAGCGTGTGACACGCAAGTTTGATATGGATGGTGATGGTAAGATTAGCTTGGAGGATTTTTGTGAGACAATGGCACCTATTTTTCAAGAGATGACATGGGAGTTTTGGTTGGTTGCTGTCTTGGTTATGTTGGAGCTCTAGTCGCTGATGAAATATTTGACAGGTGCTGCAAAGCTGAGAATAAATCGTTTGTCTCATCATTCCATTATGATGAGGTAAATTAGTTAATTAGTCATGTTTTTGTGGATTATGCATTGATCCTTTCTCAAGTCATATTGTTACTAAGATATTATGGACTGAATTCTAAGGATCGAACATTGGATAATATATATAGCTATGTGAAGTTGTTCAAGTATCTCTAGAGCAAAACTGATCTGTTTGCAGTGTTGACAAAAGCTACTTGTATGTCATTATCTAAGGTTATGTCAGGAAGCCATCTTAGAATTAACAGTTAATTCACTGTTAATTTTTGAATAGTTTTTCGATTATTTGTGTGAAGAAGCTTGTAGCCTTTAGTAGCTCATGTTGAGAGTTATTACTTTATTTGAAGTCATGTACTTCTAATATGATGTTTACAAGCATTTGTTTTAATGACACATTTCTATTTATATTTGAATATTACAATGGGCATCATTTTACATATCTCTCTGATAATCTTAAAAAGCTGCAAATGGCAATTTGAGAGTTTCGCTTTTAATTCTCTTTTAGACCCCTCCCTAACCAAATTCATACTTGTAGACTTGTAGTTATTAAATAGTCAAAGAGCTACAAATGTGTCTCAAAACCTTGATTTTTGCCTCGAAAACTCAATCCATCAAACATCCTCTTCCTTTCTTTCAGTTTCTTATTATAGAGCATTTACCTAGCAAATATATTATAAATGGATAGATCGTTTGATTATTTTTTTTCCTATAAAACCCTTGCATCATTGGCGGGTTTAAAAAATCAAATCCCCAGCCTCAAAGAGTTGGAAGTAAAACCATTAGTCCATGTCTCACTCCTCATGAATGGATTCTAAGTGCTTTCAAAGGCACCTTAGAATTGTTTTGAAGAAAGAAAATAGGGAGTTAATAACAATATAAATACAAGTTTCGAATATTCAATCATCCAAACCCAACTTGTATTGCATCTCATCCATATGGCACATATCCAAAACAGCTATGAAACCATTGACGCTTGATAGTGAAGCACTGTGTATGATTAATCAAATGAACAAAGAATCAAACAAAACAACTAAAGTCGGGGATTAGAGATAATGTAAGCACTATTAGTTTTGAATTAAGTACAAACACTGATAACCAAGTCTTAGGTTCTCATTATCATTTCTTAGACCATTACCTAAATAAAGGAGATTAGCTATAGTACACTTTCAAAGACACATTGTTCTGAATCAAAAATGGAATCAACATATATGAGAGCAATATAGCACATTCCTTTGTGAGTCACATTTCTTTTTGAGTCAGATAACATGAATGCAACAGCAAAGTTAATCATATATGCATCATACATTGCTTTGCTTGTAATACTTGGTATCCAGCACTTGTTTACCGCACATTGCACAAACACCTGGAAATGCAGAAATCATATTAGAGTCATCCTAGTTATGTTTAACATTGAATATAGAAGGCCAAACATTATTGAAAAAAATAGAAAATATGGAGTAAAATAAAAGAAGATGAAAGCTGCATCACCTTTACTATACGCACATGTATGGCAATACTTGCCATCTTGGTGTACTTGTTGTTTGCAGATCATGCATTTGGTGTTTCCATATGGAGTCCATCTGCAAAATTAAACAAAAGACACATTTTATTAACTTATAATGAGGTAAACAAATTCCTTAAAGGATCGGTGAACAGAGTATTATTTTTGGTATCAACTAAACTTCAAGAATGCATGAAATAAATCATATATGTAGGAATTGAAAAGTAAGTCAACAAAGTGAATTTTCAGTAATTGTAAAGAATGAAGGGGAAAAATGACGACTAAACGATAAAACGGCTAAGGAGCTGGACCACAAACCCCATTGTCTGTGAAAAGAAAGTGTGCTTCGGACAGAGGAAGCTCCATGACAATACGGAGTATATGAAAAGGATATTTCTTAAGCAGTTTCAAAATTAGTACAGAATCAACAGCAAACTGAGCAGCCAACCGATAAAATGTGAAATGTGATACAAGTGTTAAATGGAGGGGGCATAGAAAGCTAATAGCCTCCAGGCCAACTTTGTCAACAAAAATCGATTTGGCTCTTCATGACACTAAATCAACGAACATCGGTTGTGTCAAGTATGTCTAAGCAGTACTCTTTCAGATCTTATTTTCTAACAGATTAACCTTTGTACCAAATGCAAAGTGTATTTTCAATTGGATAATATGCCACTCTATTAGCTTCAACAACTTTCAACAAACCTAGAACACACTAAATAATTGAGCAATGATAGAGTTAATTCTGGTTTAAAAATTATCTTTCCTAAGTTAAAACACTAAATTTGCAAGTCAGAAATTCTCTACACACTAATATGGTCCCATACTTCCATTAGGCCATCACCAATTCCCCAAAAGACTTGTGTATCTGATTTAACCTATCACAGCATCCCTGGGACTCTAGGTTTTACTCCTGAAAATACACTCAATTTCACTGAATTCTGCATTCCTAGTTTCCTACATAAATCTGATGCATTCTTGAAGTTCAATTCAAAAACTCTATGAGACACAAAGTGCTATAGCAATGCTAACCATTCGTTTTGCTCATTCCTTGAAATTCAATCATTTTCTCCACTTGAATGGAAAAGATTAACTCAACAAGTGAAATAGTATGACACTCCTAAGCTCAGCTTCCTTCACTCGAATCACACCTTCTCATTGCTTTTTTTTTTTTAACCACCACATGTTTATTCATGTTTCTTCATCACTTTTACTTTCTCCATCTCTATCATCCTGAAACACTATTTCAATCAATTACCATTTCTACATATATTGCACTTGAAATTTGGATCAAAAATATTACTCTGCGGCTCTCATTCACCACTTATCATTCAATAGCCTATCTAATCTGGCATGCTGCTGCCAACAATCTTCGACCAAATGTCATCCAACAAGACACTCGAATATTTCATTTGTAACTAAAAACTCAACTTTTTTCTACAAAATGATCGAGTCTGATGCTTAAACACTCATATCAGAGTGAATACTTAATCCACGTCTGTGTTCCATAGGTCATTACACAAATCAAAACTCAATCACATCTCATACAAACTAATAAGAGCTCTTCTAAATTACGAGATTAAACCTTCAAAGACACAAATATGAACTACAATTCAACAATAAAGTTTTCAAGAAACGAATTCGCCAACGTTAAAGGGATTAATAAGCTGGCATCAACAAATTACAATCAACTTCATAACAACAATCAATCAAACAACTAATTTTCAGCAATTTGCACAAAATTAATAATACCTAAATTACGAAATTTCAAGAACAATTACAACAAATTAAAGAAAATACCTGCTTTTTTTCGAAAGAAGCTTATTCTCATTGATCTTACGACCACCACTCTCATTAGTGTTGCTAGCACCTGCTTTCCACTTATCTGGAACTATCACCTTCGCTAATTTCTTCTCACCTGCAAATTTGACAAAACCCTAAATAAGATTAATTCCTCTTGTAATTCATAAAATTTGACGAAAATTGTAATTAAAAAGGTAATTTCAAAGAAAGAATTGCTGCAAATTATGAACTAATCAACAAAATTGAATAAAAAGAAGAAAAGAAAAAACGTACACTTATCGCAGACCATAATTTCTTCTTTTTACTCTAATTTTGAGGTTTTTTGAGTTTGATTATGAATTAATTGAGTGCGAATTTGGTAATCCCTAATTTAATTTCAAGAAATCAGACGAAAAGAAACCCTAGATTTTTAGGAAATTGAAAGGTTTTTCTCATCTGTTGCAAGAATTTTGATTGATGCAATGAAACTGAAAGGAAGAAACCAATTTGTTTTGACCCGATTTAATGATTTGGAAAACCGACATCCTGAAGTCTTGAAGGGAGTCGATAAAAATCGGGTTGGGTTTGGATCTAAGTTTGATGTGGGCCATAAAGCAATATCAATTAAGGGAGGGATGACCAGTGAATCAAAGTGATAGGTAAAATTACAAATCACAATGGCATTTTGAGGAAATATGTTAAAAGTTCAAGGTTAAGATCGTCTTTCTATATGAATTTCAAGGGGTAGCATAGTAATAAAGTTTTCTATTTATTTACGAAAATGTCATGTGATTTACTACTTATACATATCACAATGACTTCTTAGATATTATCCCAATTAAGGTTAGGGCCCCTGAAAAGAGAAACTCAATAGAGGTGATCAAATTACAGGTTAGGTCAGATTTGGAATAAATGTTCAATGTAAGGATTCAGACTTTTGAAAGAACTAAATGAGTCAAGTAGGAATTGAGTTTAAGCTTATGACCCATAAACTATATATTATAGGAAGTTCAATGGAGATAACCATATGAAAAGCGGCATTTAGATCAGGTATAGAGTAAAAACTTGTTTTTATAATAATTGTGATCCGTTCAAGACTAGTTATAGGTAAGATACCCTTTCAAATCTGTTAACCTAGTTGGTTTGCCCAGGTGTGTTCTTGATTATTTGATGAAATTAAAAGAAACTTAACATTAGATTGGGTCCATAATTATAATTTCTTCCTTCTTCTCTGCGTGTGTTGAAGGAAGAGAGAGGGGGGGGGGTCTACATGAATGGTTTGTCTTGTTAGGTCTTTGATCTCTAATGGGATTCCAGTTTAATTTTTATTGATTGAAATAACATCGCAAGTGTGATAGGGAATGGAATTGAGTATTGAGTACAGTCATAAAATCGGTTCTAATAACCCTCTAAAGGTCAAGATCCAAAAGGGTTCAAAACTATGGCCTTTTTGATTCGCTTGACTACTTGTCTAAGTAATTAAATCATTAACTTAGAAAGGCAAACACCTTTGAAAACTTACCAACCCTAACCTATAAATACAAACTAGAGACGATCCTTTTTCCAGCCCAACTCCTGCAGTTCATTTTTAGTGTTTGTAGGGTTTTGGCATTGGTGAGCCTTCAATTTTGTGTGACGTACACAAGAAACGTCTATTGAAGAGTTGACAAACTAGCCATTACAAAATTTGAAGAAAAAAAATAGTGGGATAAACAAACACATATACAAAGTAGCTTATTTAATATTTTAAAATGTGGAACATTAATTAAGATATCTTATGTAAATCATAAAGATCTTCTATTAATATTATGTGTATCAAAAAGATAATGAACGATAGCTAATGTGGATCACTTAATTTATAGTCATATAAACATAAACTAGCTTTGGTTTCCGGGTGTTGCCCCGAATCATTGGATAAATTTCATTGTAAGATTTCTTTCATTTGTTTTATCTTTTTCATCAAAATATAAAATATTGTGATTATATATTAATTTAATTTAATTTTGTAACAGACTGAAATGTAGAGTGAACAAATAGGAGTATTATTATAAGATATTTATAATAGATAACCATGAAATATTTGATAATTGCGATATAAAAGTTTCAAATAATTGCGAATATAATGTGAGTTTAATATGTTTATTTATAAAGAAATAAAATATAGATTTTACATTTGAACTATTGAACACATGATTTCAAAAGAAATTATTGGGTCCAAATAAAATATCAATTGTGATATTGACAAAGAGATAAAATGAACATTTAATTATCATAGAAAAATATATTCATTATTATCCATTTTTCACATGTTTTAATCAACGTAGAAAAAGAGTTATAATTTTAGTGAGATATTACTTTTTATGATATACATGTTATAATAGTTTTGTTGTGGAACTATTGACAATAATGACATATAGCTTAATTGGTAAATAATGTGTCTCACATGTCAAAGGTCACAAGTTTGATTTTCATTAAACATATTTTTTACCATTGAAAATTGATTTCCAAGCTAAGGCGGCGCCACGTGGCGGATTGCAATTCTTCACCTTGCGTTTTAATATATAGTAGTTGATTGTCATCTAAACCAATTATGCTTTTTCTAATGATTAAAATTAATAGCTTATGCACGATAGGTCACAAGTTGAAATATTCTCATCATTATTCCTTTCTACCAAAAAAGGAAAAAAAAAAACGTAATAGTTCAATGTTAGTCCCCATTTGCCATACCATCAATAATCCTATATATTTATGCAATTCCTATGTCTATGCAGATTTACACTGTATTGGATTACATCTTATGATTAAACTAGTCATCCATCCACTTTTCAATGTTTCATGATGTTTTATATTGACTACCGCAGACCCGCGGTATGAAGTAAGTTACACATGGTGCTTTCAGTCTTGCACATGTGACATGTTAGGACAGTGTAAATATGTAACGTTGTAAGTAATTATATCTTCATCACATGATATATGATACTCCTTAAATAAAATAGATGTCGTTGGTTGCAATTGAAAATTTCAGCCAACAAGTTGATCCATCACATTGTTTGATGAATCGCTCAAACTAAGTTAATCTTAGGAAGTTGGATACCCCGTAAAATAGGCCAAATTGGCCATAATAGCACATATTATAAGTTGGGGACACATAGCAACACAAACTATAAGAATTAATAATGAGAATTGATTTCGGCACTTCTTAGAAATATTTGGAGACACATTTAACCAACTAAGAGCATNTATAAAGAAATAAAATATAGATTTTACATTTGAACTATTGAACACATGATTTCAAAAGAAATTATTGGGTCCAAATAAAATATCAATTGTGATATTGACAAAGAGATAAAATGAACATTTAATTATCATAGAAAAATATATTCATTATTATCCATTTTTCACATGTTTTAATCAACGTAGAAAAAGAGTTATAATTTTAGTGAGATATTACTTTTTATGATATACATGTTATAATAGTTTTGTTGTGGAACTATTGACAATAATGACATATAGCTTAATTGGTAAATAATGTGTCTCACATGTCAAAGGTCACAAGTTTGATTTTCATTAAACATATTTTTTACCATTGAAAATTGATTTCCAAGCTAAGGCGGCGCCACGTGGCGGATTGCAATTCTTCACCTTGCGTTTTAATATATAGTAGTTGATTGTCATCTAAACCAATTATGCTTTTTCTAATGATTAAAATTAATAGCTTATGCACGATAGGTCACAAGTTGAAATATTCTCATCATTATTCCTTTCTACCAAAAAAGGAAAAAAAAAAACGTAATAGTTCAATGTTAGTCCCCATTTGCCATACCATCAATAATCCTATATATTTATGCAATTCCTATGTCTATGCAGATTTACACTGTATTGGATTACATCTTATGATTAAACTAGTCATCCATCCACTTTTCAATGTTTCATGATGTTTTATATTGACTACCGCAGACCCGCGGTATGAAGTAAGTTACACATGGTGCTTTCAGTCTTGCACATGTGACATGTTAGGACAGTGTAAATATGTAACGTTGTAAGTAATTATATCTTCATCACATGATATATGATACTCCTTAAATAAAATAGATGTCGTTGGTTGCAATTGAAAATTTCAGCCAACAAGTTGATCCATCACATTGTTTGATGAATCGCTCAAACTAAGTTAATCTTAGGAAGTTGGATACCCCGTAAAATAGGCCAAATTGGCCATAATAGCACATATTATAAGTTGGGGACACATAGCAACACAAACTATAAGAATTAATAATGAGAATTGATTTCGGCACTTCTTAGAAATATTTGGAGACACATTTAACCAACTAAGAGCATCACTAACCATGAATAATAATAATTGTTTGTGTTACTGTTTCAATAAAATAATATTAAAATGATAAATAATTGATAAACAATTTCACGAACAAAAGCAAATGGTTTGAGAAAGCAAACACCATTCGTGTAAAATTACGTGTCTGACAAAATGCATGAATTTTGATTATTTTAATTTAAAAAAAAGAAAGAAAAGGTGCTGACACATTTTCATTGGAGAGCCTTCTTTCCACTTCCTTTCTTTGGCATTGTATTTTAGTTTTAGTAAAAAATAAATTGGTGTGGGGTAGGTAAATAGTAACATAAACAATATTTTTTTGTTCATTGTTAAAAAGAGGAAGTTGGAAATTATTTGTTTGGTTGATTTATATGAGAAAGAAAATATTTTTCTATGTGAATAGTAACATAAATAATTTTTTTTTGGTTCATGAATAATGATGCTCTAAGTTATTAATAATATTATTATTATTATTATTTTTTAACATATAAGTTACTTAAATAAAGGCATTATTACAATTATTCTCGATGATTCAATGAATTTTGGCACGCTAACAACGTGTGATCATAAATTCATAATACCTCTATGCTCTATATAATGCACAAGCCATGTTCATCACTCCTTGATTTTTGTCATTATAAATAATAAAGAATAATGTAATACACAAATTAGATACCAAAACAAAAGGACTCAAAAATGATACATGTGATTTACTAGCTACGATCGATCTAATTGACCATAAACGAGCAACAAAATTTAATTTTGTATACATATTTTCATCTAAGTTTACTCAAAAGGATCCAAAGAACACTCTTCCATAGGAGATTCATATCTCTCAGCATCGTCACAATAGTCATAGATAACAAGGTTTCTTTTAACCCATGCATAATCCTTCTTTTGAGAATCACTTAAATACCAAGAAGGCTTTTGATCCCACCAATTCTTGGTTGTGGTTGAAACACAATTAGGGAATGGGTCTTTCCATTGACACCCGTCGACGCTGAAGTCCTTGTAGGACGACACGAATGGCGCCTTCTTCCAGTCGGTCTTCTCAAGACCGCCTCTAGTGGCCCAATCATCGGCGTTCCAAATGCTTGAGAACAAGTACATTGGCTTCTCGTTGGGGAAGAAGTTGTTGGGTTTGCCATTGTTCTTGTATACTCTTATTGGTACTCGATCAACAAAGAATCTGTACATGTTAGTAAGTAAACGTCAATATCTAACGTACTTTTATATACTCTATGTCTCTATAACAATAAACCCCAATATCATTTTAGATTGTTTGACAATTGATTGTTGACTGGTAAGCTGGTTTATACGTACGACTTGTCTCATGACTTAAAGCTTTAGCAATTGCATGCTTTGTGCGTATTCATATAGTGTACTGACTTTACTTGATTCCTCTAAAATGATAAAACTCAATCAAATACCTTTTGTTTTTGGAACATAAAGAGTATTACTTAGTACTTAATTAATACGGAGTACTACCTAAATAATAATATATGCAAAAGTCAATAAAGAGAGTAATTTGCTTGAATCTAAAGCCAACTATATTGTAGGTTATCCTTTATATTAGGTATTACTCTTCTAAGTATTTAAAAAAAAAAAAAAAACTGCCTGGACGATTTGTAATTGTGATTGTGTGATTGAATTTGTCATAAATGGTAAACTTCGATCATCTATAGACATAGATTTCTCGTTTGTACTTATACGGTGTGAATGATTGCAATTTTTTAACTTCACATGTATTCCATTGGTACAAGGGAAATCAATTAGTTATTCAAATCTCAACAACCACCCTCATAATCTCATATGTACTACTACATAAATTTACTGTGACAGTGCGACAATGTGACCATTCAAAGCTAATGAAAAGCAAACATTTCCATTTTCAGCTATTTTATTGCCTGTTTACTTAAGTTTAAAATCATTTCAGCTCACCCAGTTCTCTTTTATTTTGTTACTCATTAATATTTCATAAAAAACTTTCCGTTTAACTGTAGTAAACAGGCTATTAATAATTGTTCTATATACTTACTTGAATTAGTAATTTAAGTAAATAAGTAGTGAGGTTCAATAATCATAAGAATTTTTGTGTTGTTACTACATCTTAATTAAACTATATTCATTCTCGACCAATTTATTAAACGTACATTTAATTTTTAATATACACAGAGATACAAATGTAGTCCTTCATACAAGTTTGAGCTCGTTAATAAGTGTTTGATCGATGGTAAGCCATCGAAAAATATTAAGTAGGGTCTAAATGCATTCAATGAGAATATCACTAACCCTAAAATGGATAAAATCTAGGTTGTGGTCCAATGTAATACACTTATCAAATAATCAAACATGCAAAAGCTAAATAAGAAAAAGTTTCCACTCTAAGCCATGAAAAGATAGAAACACACGAAAATGAAAGTAACAAGAGAATGAAAATTACTTACATAATTGGATGATTGTTCCAAAGAACAGAGTAAGTGTGATATCTTCAGTAGATCAAACCATAAAACATGCCTCATTTCCCTTCCTCCAGTTCCATTTTTATACACATTTGTCTGAATTAAGTAAGGTTCACCTGTTTCATTTCCTAAACTCGAAATCTAGTTCATCTCTTGTCGGTGATGCATCAACTCTGTGCACATCTACAACATTATAGGTGAAATAAACATTCAATATCCCATCAATCATTTGTGTAAATAATCAATATTAGTATGTATATTATATTAGTTGCAACGATTTGACATTTTCTCACTACTTTAATAACTCCTTGCAACTAAATGATATGGACGTAGTAACTTGTGTACAAATCGGAAATATGGTTGATTGTATCATCCACATTAGTTATGGAAAAACATATGGAGCAAATCATGTATAAAATTGTCAACTTATCTCGCAGTTATAGAATGGTCAAAAATTTAAGCAGTATTATAATAATTCCTACAACTTACATAGTAAGCTGTGACAACGCCAGCAGAATCACCACCAACTAATTTGAGCTTCATGCTAAACCACCCAAATCTGTACTTTTGCTTTGTTTGAAACCCACAACCTGAAATCAAAAATCATGAATTGAGTTAACCAAGAAATTTGATGAAAATAAATTGAGGTTGCATTAATATAAGTTTATAACATTTATAAAATAGAACAATGTTAATTACCAGTAACTTTGTCTAGGAAAGATACCAATGTCTCTCCATCTTTAGAAGTCTTGAAATTACTTTCAGAAAACATATATCAAAATTATCTTCAAATGAACCTTTTGACAAGGAAACTGCTATTGAGGGTGAAAGAATGGCAGCCATTAAAGCTGCAAAAAACAGAGGAATTACCATTGAAATGCTCTGTTTTCCATTGATTTTCTTTATTTGATTTTATATTTTGAATTTGGGGTTTTTAAATAGAATGCCTTAGTAAGAAAAGGCAATGAAAATGGAGGAACTTTGAGTTATTTCACTCTCCCAACTTGAGTTTACAAGAGGGCAGAGCAATGAATGCTCTGTTTTAGATTTGGCTTTGCTTTTTGTTCAGGAGTTGTGTGAAGAAAGTTGTTAAAATAGGGTAACTTTGTTTCTTGTATATTTGTATGCTGTCACCTTAATTGTTCCTCTTGTCATGTTTTATGGAACATTTATTATTATTATTATATTATTATTATTATTATTACGAAGTTAAGGTTTGTTACTCAGCTGTTTTCACTGATTGAACTGAATGATTGAAGCCGAATTGGATTAAGTTTTTACGATGATTAATGAATAGCAAATAGAGAGATTTTGATATATTGGAGAACATATAGATTAAACAGAGAAGGGTAAATCGGAATGAAAAGAAGTTACAAGAGAATAAAATAAGAAAATAAAAAAGAATTAAACTGAACTAAACGAATGATTAAACAGGCCTTAACTACTCCATATATAATACTCCCACGGTTCAATTTATTCATTACATCTTGCTTTGGGCATTATTTACAAACTATGTTTTGACCATTATTTGTGCTCATGTAACTAAAACATATTCATATGAGCCTTGTTTGATTTGTCTTGATTTATTCTACTAGAATATTAAGTTTTTATAATTTTATAATTACAAATTAATAAATTAGCATTACAAAACTGTATTGCAAACGTATATAAATGAAACGTAAAAATAAATAAAACGGAGGGAGTACAAAAATATATGAGAATGGTTTTAACAACTTTCGTAAAATAATCTTACAAATTATTCAACGAATTAAGTATAGAAGGAAGAATGATAAAGACACTCTCCCAATTACAAAGGTATCTTTGACTCTTTACGTGAGTAGGTTAAAGATGCAATTCTAACACTATGCAAAAATACAAATACGGAGTAACAATTAGAGAGTGCATTATCAATTTAGGGAGCTAAAGATAACAAGTGAGGAAGTATATAGTAATGCCCACTAATCAGACAATCTAATAAGTATCTTGCTACATTGTAACATTGTTGATGGCATGATACTTAATTAGTTAAAAGAAGCAATGTATCAAAGTGTGTGCTTCTTGAAAATTGCTTAATTGGAAGTAATGAAAAGCATATTAGTGTCTAATGTCTATTCTTGCTTTATAACTAATTTCTAGCTACTCATGCATGTTT
Organism: Suaeda aralocaspica; assembly: GCA_016808085.1. NCBI lineage: Eukaryota > Viridiplantae > Streptophyta > Magnoliopsida > Caryophyllales > Amaranthaceae > Suaeda > Suaeda aralocaspica. Next base: position 1,841,290 of record PYUH01000101.1, read on the forward strand.
CTAATCAATTTAAATTTTAAATTAATACGCATGTCACCTAAAAGGTTAGCCTTAATTGTTTAAATATATCTTGAACTCTATATATTTCGAGTTTCGACAATAGAAAAGCTTAATTTGTTTTTATTTTTCTAAAATTTCTTTGATGAGATACATTTTAAAGATTAATATATGAGTATACACATACGTAAATAGAGCAAAATCGCAAAATGCGCTAATAGTGAATATGCAAATAAAAAATAGGAACATAAAAATATTATTTTGGTCTAACTGAAAATGCGAATATAATAAAACTTAATAAGTCATTTTGGTCAAGAAGTGATCACTGATCAGCATAATTCACATGCATATATTCCATTCCATACATTCAAAGACACAATTGGTAACACTCTATTTATGAATTTGCTTTCAGTATGATTTTAAAATTTAACCCAATATATTGTAGATCATATGAAAAATAATACTATTTCCCAATAATAATATTCTTGTTTTAAGTAGAGACAATGTAGAAGTGACATCGTAAGATTGAGATTTGAAAAATAGGCCACTTGCGGAATTAAAAGTGCTTACTTCCAGGCTGCCCATGAATATGCATGCACCATCTCTTGTTGTATGAAATTACAAAAAGGGCCCAAGTACTGTATCTACACGTGATCTAGGACACTAGAAGGGAGTAGAGTATTATTGATTTGCTCCCTTCATTAACTTAATCCAATATTTAGACCTAGATTTCCATCATCACTTTGCCAACTGTGTTATACTAAGTATATTGGCTCAATTTTTAAGTACCCCTTAATAATTGAGATATGGGATGTATATATAGTTACCGGAAGCGTAGATACTCTAAAGCCGATCATTAACTAGGGATATTGTTAGGGTGGGGCGAATCAAATTTTGTCATTTCTATCCCCATACTTATCTCGTTAATTGATCTTCATCCTTGGCAGAATCCATCCTTATCTCCATGCCACTCCATTAGTTATACGAAGAAAAGAAATCCCTACCTCATCCCCCCACAGAATATCCAGCTCATCCCATGATTCCCATCCCCACTTTCCTCAACTTGTATACACTATCTAACGGAGTTGGATCCCATAAGGAAATATGCTTGTAAGTGGAAAAGTTACTAGATAGTTTGTTGATATGAATGAGTTGATCAATTGCACTAGACACAATCATTTCTTGATCACTAAAAATTGTTAAGGGCTTAGGCTACTATATATGTTGATTTGTAGGACAATTTCAATCTCAATCTTCTCTCATATGGTTGTAATAAGTATGCTTGAGTTAATCCATCTCATATGGTTAGTAAGCTAAGCTTGAGTTAATCCCTTAAAGGAAACGGTTATATACGATATCGATCCTAATATTCGTACCAAATAATTAAACAAAATGTAATCTTTTATGTACATTATTTGGGGTGATTAAATCCAAGATTTATCTACAAGTTTATAATAACCCAATAAAGTTTGTCTTCTGGCTGTCTTAAGTTGAGGTAACCAATTAAAAGCAGGTAAAAGTAAATCTAGGGAAAAAAAAGGTTAAAAATGATTAAATTTACAACAAACATGCTTGATTACATAAACCAATAAGATGTGGCTCTACTCCCAATTTATTGCAATTTTATGGCTCTTTAATTTTGGATAATAAATAAGGTTTGTCAGATTTGTTCAGTTTCCATGTGATTAAGATAATCCATTAATCTCATATGCTAAGCTCCAATTAGGAGTCCGTGATTGCTCTCTAGTCCGAAAGTTCATTATAACTCTTTATGTTTAAAATCCTGTTTGTTAAAACATATTTGGACTTTTTTTAAAGTTCATTATACTCATTGTTATTTGAGTTTGTATTTTAAATTTAATTCGTAGATTGTAGTTTACTTATTTTAATTTAGCTCAATTATTTAGTTAAAAACACTATAGTCTAAGACTCATATCAATTATTTTGGATCTTACACAATGTTTATGTGAGCTATTCAATAAAATAAAGCATATAGATATTAGATTTGACTAAATGATTCGCTCCATAGTTTAATACATCTAATATCAACTATTCAAAATACATTATAGATTGAGTACGAAGTTTTAGAATGAAACTAAATGACTGGTGTTACCTAATACATTTTCATCAACATAGAGGGATTATTGGAATCTAGAACGTAACACAACTCAATACACGATGTGGAAATGTGGAATTATTTGTTCATGAAATTAGAAATCAAAGGTTTTGAAGTATACACTTTGCTATATAATCATTAATCAATGCCTAGTAATAATAAATGCAATTCGATCACATGATCATCACATGCATTGTCATGTGGCTTAAGTGTCGGTGGTGAAGGTAATATCATGCACATCTTAAGCTAATTAATTAAGGATATATATTTTAATTTGACAATGTTCCATTATTATGATAATTGTGTTTCTAGTGTATATAATAATGTAGTCCAGCTAACATCTGTGATCGTAAGTTTTGGAACAAAAGTACGTGTATATGAATAGTTTGGCATAATATCAGTTTATCAGGGATTTTTTTATATTAAATTATAAAAAGCAATAGTAAACATTAAGACGGTTTGGCCAGTGGTCTAAGGCGCCAGATTAGGCTCTGGTCCGAAAGGGCGTGGGTTCAAATCCCACAGCCGTCATTATTTTTTTTTTGCATTTGGTTATTTTTGGCTGTTGGTACTCTATAGTCTTATCATGGGCAACTTATACACAGTAGTTATATTAGCTATGGCAGCTAGACCTCACATATAGATGGCAAAATCGTTACTCGTAAGCAAGCGCGACCGTCTCCCTAAGTATTACTATTAACAACCCTACATTCAAAGCAACAAGTAAATAAGATTAGACCATGATTTTGATTCTTGTGATCTTGTCTAGTCGCCCATCCTTCAATCTCCACATACAACTCTCACAACATGGATTGTGATCATGAGTTTCAAAACCTTACTTAGGTTCCATTTAATATAGTCTTTATTGGCGCTTGACCTAAGCTCACCACGCACACCTTTCCAACGAAAACAACCTTTCGATTAATAACAACTACTATCGTAATTATCACTATTCTTCCCACCTGCCACATCTATTATTACTATTACTATGCTATTGGCTACAATACTCTAACTTCTACCGCTGGCTGGACCAATACATAACCTGCGTCTTACGGCTTATGCAATTACTCTAGTCTATTAAGTTCTTGTTGTTCAAACTTGCTTTTGGTAGGAATTTTGAAAAGAGAGACTACTTGATCTCATATAAACTGTGGCAGTGAATCTCACTATTCACTAACAATCTATCTCACCAAAGAGACTCCAATTATTGTTCACAATTGTTTTTTAAGTATCTTATTCTAGGTGAATAATTGAGTATTAATAAGAATAGAGTTCAGGTTCCTTATACTTTTTGATTTTCTTTTTTCGTGTATTAGTGTCTACTTAACTTAACCCTCACGCAACCAATTAGCTAAGGATTTGAACACCAACTTTGAAGGCAATTGAAGGAAACACTTGAATTGAAGTTGATTCACAATATAATTTTCTCACCTTATTCTTATTGAATAATTTATCTAAACTCATAAGCCATGTTCGATTCGTTTATTTTTAATTTTTTCGCCAAAATAAGTTAAATTAGCAAAATGATTTAAGTTTAGTAATTTAAATTCAGTTCAATAAAAATCAATTTCAATCCTTGAAATTGTATAAGTTCAGAATAATAAGTTTAGATAAGTAAAATAAATTCAGTTCACAAAAATGAATTTATATCAGCAAAAAAAATTTGGCAAGAGTATGACTTTATTTTACTAAAATCCTTAATAATTTATTTAAATTGTAAATAAATTAAAGTGTTTTAAATTGAACTTAGTTTGCAAAATTGCTTTAGCTTGTTCTCAAAAGTCTTATAAGCTATAATGTATGAATTTCCCACACAAATGAAGTCAAATGCCACTCATTAACACACACATAGCTATAATTTAATCAAAACATTCTGCAGCAAATCATCGAACACTTCACCTGCATGGAGAATCCAAGCTCAACAACGCCATTAATCTCAAAAATCTCTTCAATCTTCTTCAACGAAACAAGGCAACCTCTTCTCAAAACCCTAAATCTTTCCCCCAAATTAACCCCAAAATGCTTCCTCCAAATCCTCCACAAACCCAACAAAACCCCCAATTTCCCTCGATTTCTTCGATGGGCAAAATCCAGTCTTCTAAAATTTCAACCTGACCTCAAAATCCACTGTAAAATGCTCCAAATTTAATGGGGTCTAATGAAAACACCAATTAAACCAATTTTAGGTTCAATTATTGGGTTGATTCACCAACCATTGTGTTGATTCAATGATTTATGCTTTTAAGGTACAAATTTGCACCTTTTGCTTTTAGTTTGATCATTGATTTATGCTGAAAAGGGTTTTATTTGATGGTTTAGAAGTTTATAGAGAATTATAAGATATGGCTATTGCCTAAAGTTGATTGCTTGAATTCTGTTCTTAATGTTTTAGACAATGCTTATGAGGTTAAGTGGCTTATTGTTGTATTGTTCGATGATTAGAAATGGGGTTGTTTGAATTTGAGTTCTTGGACTGTTTTTGCTCAGATTCTTTGTAAGAATGGAAGGTTTGAGAGTGTTGTGAGGTTATTGAACTCGGGTGTTTTTGTAATTCGGCCATTTTCGATTTAGTTATTATGGTTATAGTAGGATTGGGAACTTTGGAGCTGCGATTGATCAGGTGAATGAGATGTAAGAGAAATCTTGAACCGGGGTTTCGCACCTGGCTGTATTCTTGATGGAGCCTGTGATTTTGGGGATATGAAGGTAAAAGACACCGTTTTTGCGCGATAGGAGGGCGAGGTTGCTTCCTGGAAATATGTTACTGAATTGATGTTGTTATTAAGAAGTTTTGTGATTTAGGAAAGCCTTATGCTGCTGAATATTTTTTCAATAGAGCACGGAATGAGGGAGTTCGATTGGAAGATGCTACATTTGGGTGTATGCTAAGAGTATTCTGCGAAGGGGGGAGAGTGATGAAGCATTTGGTTGTATCAGTTAATTTTAAGGAAAATGTTGTAATGAAGAAGGTTTCTTATCAAGTCCTAGTGAAAGTGTTTGCAATGGAAGTCCTTCCGAAAATGTGAACCAGTTGTTGATACGTTTAATCATGAAAGGTTTTACCCTTCTATATCTGGAGTTTCCAAGTTTATGATGAAGCTAGTGAGAAAAATAAGTGGAAAAGCTGAAGCTCTATTGAACACGATGTTGCAAGCAGATTTATACCTGATTCTGCTTGTTGTCGCTTACTGGTAGAGCATTACGGCTCATCGGCTCAGACTGATTTGGCTTTGTTATTGCACAAGAAGTGAAGGGTCCAAGACTTTATGGGATTGTACACCTTATAATATGGTCCTCCCAATTTGTTTATGGAAAAAAGGGTTACGAAGACGTAGTATATTTGAGTGCATGAGGAATAAGAATATAGTGAATAGGGCAAGCTTTTAGTTATGATCTGCGGATTATCCCAGTAAAGGAATGAGAAAGGCCATGCAAGTCCATGGATACATGTTGAAAATGGGGCTCAAGCCAACTTCAAAACTTACAAAAGCTGATATCTGTTTTTAGATGAACACCTTAACCTGCTAGATTTTGGCCAACTTTGACTACCTTGCACTTTTGTCCTATTACTTGTATTCTTTTCCCTGCGATTTGCCAGGAGATTCTTGCTGATTCCAATCCACTTTAATTTGATTGAAAGCGTTATGAGTATCTTGGATAATACTTATATTGTGGCCTGTTTAGCTACCTTGATACTTTCCAAATTCCAAGGGAAGCTTGGCAGTGGGATATTATGGGTACAAAAGAGTGAAGGGGTACATTGCAAGGGTAAGGGAGAGGAAGAACGCTTGACTAGAAAAAGATTGCTGTTGAGGTGTGAGGGTTTCTTTGATGTCCACGGTCTGTTTTTCTAGGTGGCAGCTTAAATCAAGTGATTTGATTGAATGGCAACCCAATCTGAATGTGTTGACTTTTGTTCAGTATGTTGTGGACACCAGGTCAAACATAACTCTAATGCGGATGTGTTGGTCATCAATTTGTGCTCAAGTTTGTGAGATAAGGCAAGAGGAGAGGTGCCTGTATTACTGATGTACTTACTGTGTTCTCCTCTTGTTGGTCTTACATCAGATGAGTTGTTGTGTTGTGACTTTGTGGAACTGAGAAGGCAAACCTTTCAGATATGTGCTTTCAAGTACAATGCCCATGGTTTGTGAGGTGCTATGTGCTGTACGAAAAGCAAAGAGTTAGATCTTGGCGGTAAATTAATTTCTCTGAGTTAGTATACTCTAGATTGATCAGTGGTTAAAGACTTAAAATCCTTGCTAGGATATGTATATCGGCTGCTTTCTTGTGATTGATTGACAACTCCAGTTTTTGTGGAGGCATTGATGACGAAAGTGCTGACTTGCTGGCAGTAGGTCATGCCATGACCTGTACTTGGTTATGATTATGAAGCATAAAAGAACAGCAATACTTCATTATTTTACTTGAGGATGGTTTGACAAATGTTGGACGGATTCACGTTTTTTAACTTTTGGATGTTCATCAGATGTCTAAATTCAGCATCACTAAACAATTGATCCATATTTTATTTTGACTTGCAATCTTCTTCAGCCTTGTTTGCGTTGAATAACCTCATCGCTTTCCAGTTAGGGCCAATACTCAGAACTTGTAAGCCGGTTAACAGAAAGGTATGTTGTTCCAGGTTTTCAGTTTACCTTGCATGTTCTATTTCAGCTTTCAGTCCTTCTATATAACTGATTCATCTGGGAGTGTTTCCATGATACCCAAAAGGTCAAGATGGTTCAAGATGTTCAGATGATGGCTGCTCAATTTTTGATTAATACATACCTCTTTATTTAGCACATTGTATTATTTGCGGGTGGAGAGGTCACATTTAACTATTTAGAATTGTCAAGATTATGCCTAATATATGCATTCATATAAGTTTGGATATAGCCTATCGAAAGAGTTTGAAGACCTGTTTTCTGCGTATTTTTTGCATTGCAGTTTGTTGACATAGATGGACCAAAAAGTCTTTCATGATATCCTGTTGGAATATATGTTAACTACCATTGCTGCTGAATCAGTCATTCAGTGCAATGTGCAAGTAATTTCCGGTGTTGAGTTTCTGACCATTATGTTGCTCAGACAAATGAACAACCACACTTCAAGGATGAAAAGGAGGAAAATGAAGACAACTTCCCTCGCATTTGTTCAAGGTCGCTATGCGAGGCCATTATGAACGGTCAGCTTAACTGGTTTGTTGTCAGCATTTCTGTTGGTTCACTTAATTTGGAAGCTTTAAATCACGACACTTATGAGCAGTCACCCAGGAGATTCTACGTCTGTCTTTCTGTTGAAGACTAGAAGACTTTTGCTTGTGTTTTGCCGGTATATGCTGTATTAGAATCCCTCAATTTCTGCAGCCTCACTCTTGCTTTCCATGGTGATCATCACACCATTTCGGCTAGTATAGTACTTTTAACTAGGTAAATTAGGAAGTAGTACCCTTTTTTCCTTCTCTTTGTTTCAAAGGGGCACACTAAATGATGTAATTGTTAACTCAAACCTTCATTTTATATGATATGGACAAGTAATGGCAAACTTTTGATCTGAATTTTGGTCTAATTGACTCTGAAGATGCGCAATCAAGTAACTCTGTTAGTTAATATATTTTAATGGTTTTCTGATCTGTGGAAAGAGTATGGGTCAATTTGCTGCCTGAGTTTAAGCTGTTTAAGACCAGCATTGTACACAGCTGATTAATGGTTATACCAG
>PYUH01000101.1:1849148-1887578 GCA_016808085.1 Suaeda aralocaspica
AAAAAAAAAAAAAAACATGCCTGACGATTTGTAATTGTGATTGTGTGATTGAATTTGTCATAAATGGATAAACTTCGTATCATATATAGACATAGATTTCTCGTGTGTACTTATACGGTGTGAATGATTGCAATTTTTTAACTTCACATGTATTCCATTGGTACAAGGGAAATCAATTAGTTAATTCAAATCTCAACAAACCAACCCTCATAATCTCATATGTACTACTACATGAAATTTACTGTGACAGTGCGACAATGTGACCAATTCAAAGCTAATGAAAAGCAAACATTTCCATTTTCAGCTATTTTATTGCCTGTTTACTTAAGTTTAAAATCAGTTCAGCTCAGCCCAGTTCTTCTTTTATTTTGTTACTCATTAATATTTCATAAAAAATTTTCCGTTTAACTGTAGTAAACAGGCTATTAACAATTGTTCTATATACTTACTTGAATTAGTATATTTAAGTAAATAAGTAGTGAGGTTCAATAATCATAAGAATTTTTGTGTGTTGTTACTACATCTTAATTAAACTATATTTCAGTCTCGACCAATTTATTAGAACGTACATTTAATTTTTAATATACAACAGAGATACAAATGTAGTCCTTCATACAAGTTTGAGCTCGTTAATAATTGTTTTGATCGATGGTAAGCCATCGAAAAATATTAAGTAGGGTCTAAATGCATTCAATGAGAATTATCACTAACCCTAAAAATGGATAAAATCTAGGTTGTGGTCCAATGTAATACACTTTATCAAATAATCAAACATGCAAAAGCTAAATAAGAAAAAGAATTTCCACTCTAAGCCATGAAAATGATAGAAACACACGAAAATGAAAGTAACAAGAGAATGAAAATTACTTACATAATTTGATGATTGTTCCAAAGAACAGAGTAAGTGTGATAATCTTCAGTAGGATCAAACCATAAAACATGCCTCATTTCCCTTCCTCCAGTTCCATTTTTATACACATTTGTCTGAATTAAGTAAGGTTCACCTGTTCTATTTCCTAAGAACTCGAAATCTAGTTCATCTCTTGTCGGTGATGCATCAACATCTGTGCACATCTACAACATTATAGGTGAAATAAACATTCAATATCCCATCAATCATTTGTGTAAATAATCAATATTAGTATGTACTATTATATTAGTTGCAACGATTTGACATTTTCTCACTACTTTATATAACTCCTTGCAACTAATATGATATGGACGTAGTAACATTGTGTACAAATCGGAAATATGGTTTGATTGTATCATACCACATTAGTTATGGAAAAACATATGGAGCAAATCATGTATAAAATTGTCAACTTAGTCTCGCAGTATAGAATGGTCAAAAATTTAAGCAGTATTATAATAATTCCTACAACTTACATAGTAAGCTGTGACAACGCCAGCAGAATCACCACCAACTAATTTGAGCTTCATGCTAAACCACCCAAATCTGTACTTTTGCTTTGTTTGAAACCCACAACCTGAAATCAAAAATCATGAATTGAGTTAACCAAGAAATTTGATGAAAATAAATTGAATGTTGCATTAATATAAGTTTATAACAATTATAAAATAGAACAATGTTAATTACCAGTAACTTTGTCTAAGGAAAGATACCAGATCTCTCCATCTTTAGAAGTCTTGAAATTACTTTCAGAAAACATTATATCAAAATTATCTTCAAATGAACCTTTTGACAATGAAACTGCTATTGATGGTGAAAGAATGGCAGCCATTAAAGCTGCAAAAAACAGAGGAATTACCATTTGAAATGCTCTGTTTTCCATTGATTTTCTTTATTTGATTTTATATATTTGAATTTGGGGTTTTTAAATAGAATGCCTTAGTAAGAAAAGGCAATGAAAATGGAGGAACTTTGAGTTATTTCACTCTTCCCAACTTGAGTTTACAAGAAGGGCAGAGCAATGAATGCTCTGTTTTTAGATTTGGCTTTGCTTTTTGTTCAGGAGTTGTGTGAAGAAGAGTTGATTTAAAATAGGGTTAACTTTGTTTTCTTGTATTATTTTGTAATGCTGTCACCTTAATTGTTCCTCTTGTCAATGTTTTTTATTGGAACATTTATTATTATTATTATTATTATTATTATTATTATTATTATTTACGAAGTATTAAGGGTTTGTTTACTCCAGCTGTTTTCAGCTGAATTGAACTGAACTGATTGAAGCCGAATTGGATTGAAAGTTTTTTACGAATGATTAATGAATAGCAAAATAAGAGAAGAGTTGAATTAAACTGAACTAAAACGAATGATTAAACAGGCCTTAACTACTCCATATATAATACTCCCACGGTTTCAATTTATTCATTACATCTTGGCTTTGGGCATTATTTACAAACTATGTTTTGACCATTATTTGTGCTTCACATGTAACTAAAACATATTCATATGGGCCTTGTTTGATTTGTCTTGATTTATTCTACTAGAATATTAAGTTTTTATAATTTTTATAATTACAAATTAAATATATTAGCATTACAAAACTTGTATTGGCAAACGTATATAAATGAAACGTAAAAAATAAAATAAAACGGAGGGAGTACAAAAATATATGAGAATGGTTTTAACAACTTTTCGTATAAATAATCTTACAAAATTATTCAACGAATTAAGTATAGAAGGAAGAATGATAAAGACACTCTCCCAATTTACAAAGGTATCTTTGACTCTTTTACGTGAGTAGGTTAAAGATGCAATTCTAACACTATGCAAAAATACAAATACGGAGTAACAATTTAGAGAGTGCATTTATCAATTTAGGGAGCTAAAGATAACAAGTGAGGAAGTATATAGTTAATGCCCACTAATCAGACAATCTAATAAGTATCTTGCTACATTGTAACATTGTTGATGGCATGATACTTAATTAAGTTAAAAGAAGCAATGTATCAAAGTGTGTGCTTCTTGAAAATTGCTTAATTGGAAGTAATGAAAAAGCATATTAGTGTCTAATTGTCTATTCTTGCTTTATAACTAATTTCTAGCTACTCCATGCATGTTTCTTAATCAATTTAAATTTTAAATTAATACGCATGTCACCTAAAAGGTTAGCCCTTAATTGTTTAAATATATCTTGAACTCTATATATTTTCGAGTTTCGACAATAGAAAAGCTTAATTTGTTTTTAATTTTTCTTAAAAATTTCTTTGATGAGATACATTTTAAAGATTAATATATGAGTATACACATACGTAAATAGAGCAAAATCGCAAATATGCACTAATAGTGAATATTGCAAATAAAAAATAGAAACATAAAAATATTATTTTGGTCTAACTGAAAATGCGAATATAATAATAACTTAATAAGTCATTTTGGTCAAGAAGTGATCACTGATCAGCATAATTCACATGCATATATTCCATTCCATATCATTCAAAGACACAAATTGGTAACACTCTATTTTATGAATTTTGCTTTCAGTATGATTTTAAAATTTAACCTCCAAATTATATTGTAGATCATATGAAAAATAATACTCATTTCCCAATAATAATATTCTTGTTTTAAGTAGAGACAATGTAGAAGTGACATCGTAAGATTGAGATTTGAAAAATAGGCCACTTGCGGAATTAAAAGTGCTTACTTCCAGGCTGCCCATGAATATGCATGCACCATCTCTTGTTGTATGAAATTACAAAAATGGGCCCCAAGTACTGTATCTTACAACGTGATCTAGGACACTAGAAGGGAGTATTATTGATTTGCTCCCTTCATTAACTTAATCCAATTATTTAGACCTAGATTTTCCATCATCACTTTGCCAACTTGTTATACCAAGTATATTGGCTCAATTTTTAAGTACCCCTTAATAATTTGAGATATGGGATGTATATATAGTTACCGGAAGCGTAGAGTACTCTAAAGCCGATCATTTAACTAGGGATGTTGTTAGGGTGGGGCGAATCAAATTTTGTCATTTCTATCCCCATACTTATCTCGTTAATTGATCTTCATCCTTGGCAGAATCCATCCTTATCTCCATGTCCACTCCATTAGTTATACGAAGAAAAGAAATCCCTACCTCATCCCCCACAAGAATATCCAGCTCATCCCATGATTCCCATCCCCACTTTCCTCAACTTGTATACACTATCTAACGGAGTTGGATCCCATAAGGAAATATGCTTGTAAGTGGAAAAGTTTACTAGATAGTTTGTTGATATGAATGAAGTTGATCAATTGCACTAGACACAATCATTTCTTGATCACATAGAAAAATTGTTAAGGGCTTAAGGCTACTATATATGTTGATTTGTAGGACAATTTCAATCTCAATCTTCTCTCATATGGTTAGTAATAAGCTATGCTTGAGTTAATCCATTCTCATATGGTTAGTAAGCTAAGCTTGAGTTAATCCCTTTAAAGGAAACGGTTATATACGATATCGATCCTAATATTCGTACCAAATAATTAAACAAAATGTAATCTTTTATGTACATTATTTGGGGTGATTAAATCCAAGATTATATACTACAAGTTTATAATAACCCAATAAAGTTTGTCTTCTGGCTGTCTTAAGTTGAGGTAACCAATTAAAAGCAGGTAAAAGTAAATCTAGGGAAAAAAAAAGGTTAAAAATGATTAAATTTAACAACAAACATGCTTGATTACATAAACCAATAAGATGTGGCTCTACTCCCAATTTATTGCAATTTTATGGCTTCTTTAATTGGTTGGATAATAACATAAGGTTTGTCAGATTTGTTCAGTTTCCATGTGATTAAGATAATCCATTAATCTCATATGCTAAGCTCCAATTAGGAGTCCGTGATTGCTCCTCTAGTCCGAAAGTTCATTATAACTCTTTATGTTTAAAATCCTGTTTGTTAAAACATATTTCGGACTTTTTTTTAAAGTTCATTATAACTCATTGTTATTTGAGTTTGTATTTTAAATTTAATTTCGTAGATTGTAGTTTAACTTATTTTAATTTAGCTCAATTTATTTAGTTAAAAACACTATAGTCTAAGACTCATATCAATTATTTTGGATCTTACACAAATGCTTTATGTGAGCTATTCAATAAAATAAAGCATATAGAGTATTAGATTTTGACTAAATGATTCGCTCCATAGTTTAATACATCTAATATCAACTATTCAAAATACATTATAGATTGAGTACGAAGTTTTAGAATGAAACTAAATGACTGGTGTTACCTAATACATTTTCATCAACATAAGAGGGATTATTGGAATCTAGAACGTAACACAACTCAATACACGATGTGGAAATGTGGAATTATTTGTTCATGAAATTAGAAATCAAAGGTTTTGAAGTATACACTTTGCTATATAATCATTAATCAATGCCTAGTAATAATATAATGCAATTCGATCACATGATCATCACATGCATTGTCATGTGGCTTAAGTGTCGGTGGTGAAGGTAATATCATGCACATCTTAAGCTAATTAATTAAGGTATATATATTTTTAATTTGACAATGTTCCATTATTATGATAATTGTGTTCTAGTGTATATAATAATGTAGTCCAGCTAACATCTGTGATCGTAAGTTTTGGAACAAAAGTACGTGTATATGAATAGTTTGGCATAATATCAGTTTATCAGGGATTTTTTTATATTAGAATTATAAAAAGCAATAGTATAACATTAAGACGGTTTGGCCGAGTGGTCTAAGGCGCCAGATTTAGGCTCTGGTCCGAAAGGGCGTGGGTTCAAATCCCACAGCCGTCATTATTTTTTTTTTTGCATTTGGTTATTTTTTGGCTGTTGGTACTCTTATAGTCTTATCATGGGCAACTTATACACAGTAGTTATATTAGCTATGGCAGCTAGACCTCACATATAGATGGCAAAATCGTTACTCGTAAGCAAGCGCGACCGTCTCCCTAAGTATTAACTATTAACAACCCTACATTTCAAAGCAACAAGTAAATAAGATTAGACCATGATTTTTGATTCTTGTGATCTTGTCTAGTCGCCCATCCTTCAATCTCCAATACAACCTCTCACAACATGGATTGTGATCATGAGTTTCAAAACCTTACTTAGGTTCACTTTTAATATAGTCTTTTATTGGCGCTTGACCTAAGCTCACCACGCACACCTTTCCAACTGAAAACAACCTATTCGATTAATAACAACTACTATCGAATTATCACTATTCTTCCCACCTGCCACATCTATTATTACTATTACTATGCTATTGGCTACAATACTCTACCAGTCTACCGCTGCTGGACCAATACATAACCTGCGTCTTACGGCTTATGCAATTACTCTAGTCTATTAAGTTCTTGTTGTTCAAACTTGCTTTTGGTAGGAATTTTGAAAAGAGAGACTACTTGATCTCATATAAACTGTGGCAGCTGAATCTCACTATTCACTAACAATCTATCTCACCAAAGAGACTCCAATTATTGTTCACAATTGTTTTTTAAGTATCTTATTCTAGGTGATAATTGAGTATTAATAAGAATAGAGTTCAGGTTCCTTATACTTTTTGATTTTCTTTTTGTCGTGTATTAGTGTCTACTTAACTTAACCCTCACGCAAACCAATTAGCTAAGGATTTGAACACCAACTTTGAAGGCAATTGAAGGAAACACTTGAATTGAAGTTGATTCACAATATAATTTTCTCACCTTATTCTTATTGAATAATTTATCTAAACTCATAAGCCATGTTCGATTCGTTTTATTTTTAATTTATTTTCGCCAAAAATAAGTTCAAATTAGCAAAATGATTTAAGTTTAGTAATTTAAATTCAGTTCAATAAAAATCAATTTCAATCCTTGATAAATTGTTATAAGTTCAGAATAATAAGTTTAGATAAGTAAAAATAAATTCAGTTCAACAAAAATGAATTTATATCAGCAAAAAAAATTTGGCAAGAGTATGACTTTATTTTACTAAAATCCTTAATAATTTATTTAAGATTGTAAATAAATTAAAGTGTTTTAAATTGAACTTAAGTTTGCAAAATTGCTTTAGCTTGTTCTCAAAAGTCTTTATAAGCTATAATGTATGAATTTCCCACACAAATGAAGTCAAATGCCACTCATTAACACACACCATAGCTATAATTTAATCAAAACATTCTGCAGCAAATCATCGAACACTTCACCTGCATGGAGAATCCAAGCTCAACAACGCCAATTAATCTCAAAAATCTCTTCAATTCTTCTTCAACGAAACAATTGGCAACCTCTTCTCAAAACCCTAAATCTTTCCCCCAAATTAACCCCAAAATGCTTCCTCCAAATCCTCCACAAAACCCAACAAAACCCCCAAATTTCCCTCGATTTCTTCGATTGGGCAAAATCCAGTCTTCTAAAATNTTATTTTTTTTTTTGCATTTGGTTATTTTTTGGCTGTTGGTACTCTTATAGTCTTATCATGGGCAACTTATACACAGTAGTTATATTAGCTATGGCAGCTAGACCTCACATATAGATGGCAAAATCGTTACTCGTAAGCAAGCGCGACCGTCTCCCTAAGTATTAACTATTAACAACCCTACATTTCAAAGCAACAAGTAAATAAGATTAGACCATGATTTTTGATTCTTGTGATCTTGTCTAGTCGCCCATCCTTCAATCTCCAATACAACCTCTCACAACATGGATTGTGATCATGAGTTTCAAAACCTTACTTAGGTTCACTTTTAATATAGTCTTTTATTGGCGCTTGACCTAAGCTCACCACGCACACCTTTCCAACTGAAAACAACCTATTCGATTAATAACAACTACTATCGAATTATCACTATTCTTCCCACCTGCCACATCTATTATTACTATTACTATGCTATTGGCTACAATACTCTACCAGTCTACCGCTGCTGGACCAATACATAACCTGCGTCTTACGGCTTATGCAATTACTCTAGTCTATTAAGTTCTTGTTGTTCAAACTTGCTTTTGGTAGGAATTTTGAAAAGAGAGACTACTTGATCTCATATAAACTGTGGCAGCTGAATCTCACTATTCACTAACAATCTATCTCACCAAAGAGACTCCAATTATTGTTCACAATTGTTTTTTAAGTATCTTATTCTAGGTGATAATTGAGTATTAATAAGAATAGAGTTCAGGTTCCTTATACTTTTTGATTTTCTTTTTGTCGTGTATTAGTGTCTACTTAACTTAACCCTCACGCAAACCAATTAGCTAAGGATTTGAACACCAACTTTGAAGGCAATTGAAGGAAACACTTGAATTGAAGTTGATTCACAATATAATTTTCTCACCTTATTCTTATTGAATAATTTATCTAAACTCATAAGCCATGTTCGATTCGTTTTATTTTTAATTTATTTTCGCCAAAAATAAGTTCAAATTAGCAAAATGATTTAAGTTTAGTAATTTAAATTCAGTTCAATAAAAATCAATTTCAATCCTTGATAAATTGTTATAAGTTCAGAATAATAAGTTTAGATAAGTAAAAATAAATTCAGTTCAACAAAAATGAATTTATATCAGCAAAAAAAATTTGGCAAGAGTATGACTTTATTTTACTAAAATCCTTAATAATTTATTTAAGATTGTAAATAAATTAAAGTGTTTTAAATTGAACTTAAGTTTGCAAAATTGCTTTAGCTTGTTCTCAAAAGTCTTTATAAGCTATAATGTATGAATTTCCCACACAAATGAAGTCAAATGCCACTCATTAACACACACCATAGCTATAATTTAATCAAAACATTCTGCAGCAAATCATCGAACACTTCACCTGCATGGAGAATCCAAGCTCAACAACGCCAATTAATCTCAAAAATCTCTTCAATTCTTCTTCAACGAAACAATTGGCAACCTCTTCTCAAAACCCTAAATCTTTCCCCCAAATTAACCCCAAAATGCTTCCTCCAAATCCTCCACAAAACCCAACAAAACCCCCAAATTTCCCTCGATTTCTTCGATTGGGCAAAATCCAGTCTTCTAAAATTTCAACCTGACCTCAAAATCCACTGTAAAATGCTCCAAATTTTAATGGGGTCTAATGAAAAACACCCAATTAAACCAATTTTAGGTTCAATTATTGGGGTTGATTCACCAACCATTGTTGTTGATTCAATGATTTATGCTTTTAAAGGTACAAATTTGCACCCTTTTGCTTTTAGTTTGATCATTGATTGTTATGCTGAAAAGGGGTTTTATTTTGATGGTTTAGAAGTTTATAGGAGAATTATAAGATATGGCTATTTGCCTAAAGTTGATTGCTTGAATTCTGTTCTTAATGTTTTAGACAATGCTTATGAGTTTAAGTTGGCTTATTGTTTGTATTGTTCGATGATTAGAAATGGGGTTGTTTTGAATTTGAGTTCTTGGACTGTTTTTGCTCAGATTCTTTGTAAGAATGGAAGGTTTGAGAGTGTTGTGAGGTTATTGAACTCGGGTGTTTGTAATTCGGCCATTTTCGATTTAGTTATTGATGGTTATAGTAGGATTGGGAACTTTGGAGCTGCGATTGATCAGGTGAATGAGATGTGTAAGAGAAATCTTGAACCGGGGTTTCGCACCTATGGCTGTATTCTTGATGGAGCCTGTGATTTTGGGGATATGAAGGTAAAAGACACCGTTTTGTGCGCGATGAGTGAGGCGAGGTTGCTTCCTGGAAATATGTTACCTGAATTTGATGTTGTTATTAAGAAGTTTTGTGATTTAGGAAAGCCTTATGCTGCTGAATATTTTTTCAATAGAGCACGGAATGAGGGAGTTCGATTGGAAGATGCTACATTTGGGTGTATGCTAAGAGTATTCTGCGAAGGGGGGAGAGTTGATGAAGCTATTGGGTTGTATCAGTTAATTTTAAAGGAAAATGTTGTAATGAAGAAGGTTTCTTATCAAGTCCTAGTTGAAAGTGTTTGCAATGGAAGTCCTTCCGAAAATGTGAACCAGTTGTTGATACGTTTAATCATGAAAGGTTTTAACCCTTCTATATCTGGAGTTTCCAAGTTTATGATGAAGCTAGGTGAGAAAAATAAGTGGAAAGAAGCTGAAGCTCTATTGAACACGATGTTGCAAGCAGATTTATTACCTGATTCTGCTTGTTGTCGCTTACTGGTAGAGCATTACTGCTCATCGGCTCAGACTGATTTGGCTTTGTTATTGCACAAGAAGTTGGAAGGGTCCAAGACTTTATGGGATGTAACAACTTATAATATGGTCCTCCGCAATTTGTTTATGGAAAAAAGGGTTAACGAAGCACGTAGTATATTTGAGTGCATGAGGAATAAGAATATAGTGAATAGGGCAAGCTTTTTAGTTATGATCTGCGGATTATCCCAAGTAAAGGAAATGAGAAAGGCCATGCAAGTCCATGATGACATGTTGAAAATGGGGCTCAAGCCAACTTCAAAAACTTACAAAAGCCTGATATCTGTTTTTAGATGACACCTTAACCTGCTAGATTTTGGCCAACTTTGACTACCTTGCACTTTTGCCTATTACTTGTATTTCTTTTTCCCTGCGATTTGCCAGGAGATATCTTGCTGATTCCAATCCACTTTAATTTGATTGAAATGCGTTATGAGTATCTTGGATAATACTTATATTGTGGCCTTGTTTAGCTACCTTTGATACTTTCCAAATTCCAAGGGAAGCTTTGGCAGTGGGATATTATGGGTACAAAAGAGTGAAGGGGTACATTGCAAGGGTAAGGGAGAGGAAGAACGCTTGACTAGAAAAAAAGATTGCTGTTGAGGTCTTGAGGGTTTCTTTGATGTCCCACCGGTCTGTTTTTCTAGGTGCAGCTTAAATCAAGTGATTTGATTGAATGGCAAACCCAATCTGAATGTGTTGACTTTTGTTCAGTATGTTGTGGACACCAGGTCAAACATAACTCTAATGCGGATGTGTTGGTCATCAATTTGTGCTCAAGTTTGTGAGATAAGGCAAGAGGAGAGGGTGCCCTGTATTACTGATGTACTTTACTGTGTTTCTCCTCTTGTTGGTCTTACATCAGATGATGTTTGTTGTGTTGTGAACTTTGTGGAACTTGAGAAAGGGCAAACCTTTCAGATATGTGCTTTCAAGTACAATGCCCATGGTTTGTGAGGTGCTATGTGCCTGTACGAAAAGCAAAGAGTTAGATTCTTGGCGGTAAAATTAATTTCTCTGAGTATTATACTCTAGATTGATCAGTGGTTAAAGACTTAAAATCCTTGCTTAAGGATATTGTATATCGGCTGCTTTTCTTGTGATTGATTGACAACTCCAGTTTTTGTGGGAGCAATTGATGACGAAAGTGCTGACTTGCTGGCAGTAGGTCATGCCATGACCTGTACCTTTGGTTATGATTTATGAAGCATAAAAGAACAGCAATACTTCACTTATTTTACTTGAAGGATGGTTATGACAAATGTTGGACGGCATTCACGTTTTTTAACTTTTGGATGTTCATCAGATGTCTAAATTCAGCATCACTAAACAATTGATCCATATTTTATTTTGCCTTGCAATCTTCTTCAGCCTTGTTTGCGTTGAATAACCTCATCGCTTTCCAGTTAGGGCCAATACTCAGGAACTTGTAAGCCGGTTAACAGAAAAGGTATGTTGTTCCAGGTTTTCAGTTTACCTTGCATGTTCTTATTTCAGCTTTCAGTCTTCTCTATAACTGATTCATCTGGGAGTGTGTTTCCATGATACCCAAAAGGTCAAGATGGTTCAAGATGTTCAGATGATGGCTGCTCAATTTTTTGATTAATACATGACCTCTTTTATTTAGCACCATTGTATTATTTTGCGGTGGAGAGGTCACATTTTAACTATTTAGAATTGTCAAGATTATGCCTAATATATGCATCATATAAGTTTGGATATAGCCTATCGAAAGAGTTTTAAGACCTGTTTTCTGCGTATTTTTTTGCATTGCAGTTTGTTGACATAGATGGACCAAAAAGTCATTTCATGATATCCTGTTGGAATATATGTTAACTACCATGTGCTGCTGAATCAGTCATTCAGTGCAATGTGCAAGTAATTTTCCGGTTGAGTTTCTTGACCATTATGTTGCTCAGACAAATGAACAACCACAACTTCAAGGATGAAAAGGAGGAAAATGAAGACAACTTCCCTGCCGCATTTTGTTCAAAGGTCGCTATGCGAGGCCATTATGAACGGTCAGCTTAATGGTTGGTTGGTTCAGCATTTTCTTGGTTGGTTCAGCTTAAAGGTTTGGAAGCTTATAAATCACGACACTTATGAGCAGTCACCCAGGAAGATTCTTACGTCTGTCTTTTCTAGTTGAAGACTATAGAAGACTTTTTGCTTGTGTTTTGCCGGTATAATTGCTTGTATTAGAATCCCTCAATTTCTGCAGCCTCACTCTTGCTTTCCCATGGTGATCATCACCATTTCGGCTAGATATGTAATTTTACTAGGTATAATTAGGCAAGTAGTACCCTTTTTTTCCTTCTCTTTGTTTCAAAGGGGCACACTAAATGATGTAATTTGTTAACTCAAACCTGTCAATTTTATATGATATGGACAAGTAATGGCAATACTTTTGATCTGAATTTTGGTCTAATTGACTCTGAAGATTGCGCAATCAAGTAACTCTGTTAGTTATCATATCATTTTAATGGTTTTCTGATCTGTGGAAAGAGTATGGGTCAATTTCTGCTCTGAGTTTAAGCTGTTTAAGACCAGCAATTGTACACAGCTGATTATATGGTTATACCAGGACTGGATGCAGTTACATGGACCCTTAATATCTGGCTACTACGGAACATGCCATGATCCGTAAGTCGTCTTGTAGAAACAGCTATACCATCAAAGCAAGAAATTACTTTCCTTGAGTCCCAACTTAAAATGTATCTGATAAACATTGAAGAATGCCCACACCTCTACAGCTTTACTAGCAGAAAGTTACACATACCAGCTTACTTAACATAGGACACTTTGAAATGCTCCTTGTATAAATAATTAAATAGACCATTCCAAATATATATTCTTCTATGTCCCATATTATATTCCCAAGTAAAAACATTCTAAACACCAGGAAAAAGAGGGGTAAAAAATATGGCAACTGCAAGACCAATAGTGCTTTTGTTCATAGCCATCAGTTTGGCCTTAACAACAATTTCCCACCCTTCCCGTGGAACCACTATTGAGTTTGACCTAGCACCCAACAACGATTTAGCACCCGACTCTGATATCATCTATTCCCCAGCGCCATCCTTTGACCCAGCATTTTCAGCTTGTGCAGCAAAAATAACTATGGATTGTGCAGTCGAGATCATTACCAATGACTTCTTTAGCATTCATGTCGAGGCTAAATGCTGTAAGCAGCTCTTTCGGATGGGGAAGAAATGTTATGATTTGATACTGGAGGACATCGCTGACACCTTTGTTGGGGATGATAGGAAGAGGTTGTATGGGATGCATGAAAGGAGTGACCATCTATGGAGCAGGTGCATTATTGCGCTGGACAAGAATTAGAGTTTCCAATAGCAGCATGTTATCAAAGGAGCACATTTAGAGAATGCAGTACTGAAATAATGTTATTGACAAACTTGTGACGAATTTAGTGGAAATGGCTTATTATAATTACATTTCATTGGTCTTGGTCCATGTTACTACCTTCAACAAGTTCCAAAACATATGCTAATTGTGCATGTATGAACTGGTAAGGCGAAGCATGCCTATAATCTTTTGTGATTTTGTACCAATCGATATTTAGTAAAATCACAGTTGAAACTTGAAAGACCATGAAAAACCATCAATAATAAATCCAAACAAGGTTTGAATCTTGGGTAAAAGAAATGTAATAATGTATAGAGTCAATTTCCAATTAGTAAAATATAGAGTAAAAAAACTAGATGGAAAAAATATGATTGTCTTGCTCAAAATAGTCGCAACTATCGATTAATCAAGCATAATCCCAACTTACATAAAACCTCAACCTATCGGAATTAATCAAGTATAATCCCAACTATCATGCATTAGTTGTTGCCACTTGATCATATTGTCTAGGTTTTATTTTAATTTAAATTAAAAAAAATTCATAATATTATTGATTTCAACCAATTAAAGTGAGCGACTCACAAGTGATACATGATTCATAGGACAACAGATTTTGATTTGAGTGACTAACACACAAGTACACAATGAGAACATGGTTTATGAGACAATACATTTTGATTCATGCGCTACACAAAGAGGACATGATTTATGGGACAAGGGATTTCGACTTATGGAGTACTTTCAAAGTCAACTCACTACCTTGACATTCCCAATTCCATACCCACTACCAAGCTAACACCCCCAAATCACACTCTCAATCTCAATCATCCCCCAAAACAATGGCTCCTTCTTTAACCACCACCTCCCTCCTCCTCTTCTCTCTCCTTTTCACACTCACAACCACCACCCAAACCACCGGCCTAATCACCGAACTCCACCACCTGCAATCCACCTCCCCAAACGGCGTAATCCGCCTAACCGACAATCTCCTAGGCCGCATCCTCTCCCTCCCACGCCCTCGCCCTTTCTCACTCCTCATCTTTTTCGATGCAGCACAACTCCACGACAAATCCGAACTCCAACTCCCTACTCTCAAATCCGAATTCTCCATTCTCTCCAAATCCTTCATCCTTAACAATCCACCTTCTTCCACCACCAAAAACAATCTCTTCTTTTTCGATATCGAATTCAAAGACTCTCAACGCTCATTCTCCTTATTCGGTGTCAATTCTTTGCCTCACATTCGCCTCGTCTCGAAGGATAATGATGATCTTAAACAATCCCATAAAATGGACCAAGGCGACTTCTCTCGTCTTGCAGAATCAATGTCGGAGTTTGTGGAATCTAAAACGGGCTTATCAGTTGGCCCGCTTACACGCCCGCCTATGTTTTCAGGCAAACAGATCACTGTTTTTAGTGTTTTTCTCCTCCTTTGGGCCCCTTACGCTGTAAGGAAGATCTTCCTCGGGCAGACACTATTACATGATTATAAGATATGGTTGTTTACTTCGGTGTTTGTATACTTCTTTAGCGTATCGGGGACGATGCATAATATTATCAGGAAAATGCCGATGTTTATTGCTGACAGAGATGATCCCAATAAGCTGGTGTTCTTTTACCAAGGGTCTGGGATGCAGCTTGGTGCGGAAGGGTTTGCGGTCGGATTTTTGTACACGGTTGTTGGTGTGTTGCTTGGGTTTGTGACTCATGGACTTGTTAGAGTTAGGAATGTTAATTTTCAGAGGATTGCGATGGCGGTTGCGTTGCTTGTTTCGTTTTGGGCGGTTAAGAAGGTTGTGTTTCTTGATAATTGGAAGACTGGTTATGGTATTCATGCTTACTGGCCTTCGAGTTGGTGATTGGTTGACCTGCCGCGGATGTAAGGTTTGATTTACTAATGTTGATTGTTGTTTTTTTTTTTTTATTGGATTTGGAAAAATGTTGGCTGCGGAAACAGTTTGTTAGATTGTAATCATGAGACCGTGACATTTTTGTTGTTGCCCTGAGACGGACGTATACATAGAATGAGAAGCTTTAGTTTATAGTTACTTAATTTGTGCTGTTTTTGATTGGTTGTGTTGTGTATGTTTGTCTGGTTTGTTTTGAGCTATTCGCGTGTTTTTGTGGATGTGATGTGGTTGGTCTATGTTTATATGGTGGGAAAATAAGTGATTTGTAGATAGAGTTTGCTGTAGAACAATTGTGAACTTCATGGGCTATGATTATGGTGCCTAATTAACCTCACTAAACTAGGGAGAGTGGATTGACATTGTGTTTAGCTAGAGGAAAGAGTGCGGACAATTTAGTGATTAACAAACGCCTGCTCCTTTTGTTGAGAGCTGCTGTTTAGCTAACTAATAGTCTTGTTGCTTTCTGCTCAACTCCTGCCACATTAACCATTTATGTGAAAAGGAAGCCTATAGACTATAGTAGTGTAGAAAATCCGGGAATTTGCATAGTTTGACATTTTGAACGATAGGATGAAATCAATAATCCAAACACAATGAGGGAGGAGCAAAGGCTTGTATCATTTGTATGTGTTTGACAGTAGATAACAACAGCCCCTGTGGCGATATATACTAGGTATAATTCACAAATTCCCCCAAATGGAATGAAAAGTGGCTTTGAACTTGAAAACATGATAGCTTTATTGCTGAATCCCAATCATCAAAGGGAGCAAATAACCCTGGGGATGGGATTTTGACATTCATATCCTATCCAATGATGGATTGATGAAGTTATACAATCGGTGATAAGTTTATACTTGTAGTTCTACTTACCTCAGACATAAAGTATAAACTCAAATGGAGTGTATGTGGACTGTGGAGAGGACTAACTTCATTAAAAATTTTAGTATCTTATGACCTAAGGTAGAGATATTCGCCAATAAAATTGGAAAAGAGTTCTTATTACCAAATTAAAAGGCTAGAGAGGGAGAATAGAAATGAATAACTTCCTTGTCAATGTATCCTAAAGCCAACTTTTGCTGTTATATCTTCAGCCAAATGATTCTTTTACCTACAAAAACGTGGAGTCATTTGAATATGCAGCAGCTTTGGATCCCTTTACCAGCATTTTCCCCACATGTTTCTTAGAGTTGGACACTGAGAGAGCTCCTGTAGTCTTGTTACATTGATCACTTGTGCTTTAGGCCAGTAGCTGGAGCTGTTGTGCAGCTGCATTCCTTGCTTCTGTTGATTCAAACTTTAGATGAACATCCTTTGTTTTTCCAACAAATTGGATGAAAATTAGAAATTTTAGGTTGGAAAGACTTCTCTTTGTTAGTTTGGTTGTATGTGAAATGAGGAATTAATGGGCTATGGGAACGTTTTAAAACCCATTCCCTTGAACAGGAAGGTAAGCGCTCCTCCATTAGTTTCACACCTTGATTGTAAGGGAATTTTAGGACAAGAAAAAGATGGCTTGAGCAGTTGAGCCTTGAATGAGCAGACTACATTCACGGCATCTCTTAGGCTACATGTCCTGTCTCAATGCACAAGGCCTCACAGTGTATTTCATTTTGTTAATGGGCTACTAAGAGAGAGTAGCTGTTCAGATGTCACTTTCCTAAACCATGATTACCTCTATAGCCTGTTACTTGTTTTGTGCTGCTTTGATTGATTGTGCTGCTTATGTGTGGTTTGTTTTTAGTTTTGTTTGAGCTATGGATGTGATTTGGTTGGACTTTGCTTATATAATTATATGGTGCGAAAATAACTAATTTTCAGATGGAATTTGGTGTAGAACAATAGTTTGCTTCATGATCTCCAATTATGTCTGGCATTTGATAATGCCTAAGTAACCCGACTAAACTAGTGATAGTGGATTGTCATTGTATTTGGCTAGAAGAAATAGAGCGAACAGAAAGAAATGGAAGACAGCTGTGCTCTAAGAAAGTCAGAGTGAATCGATGTGATTTTCTTCTTAGGTTGGGTGTTTTAGGTGTTCAGTATATGTGATTGTTGTTCAAATAACACAACTACTATGTGCGGGCGGTTTGTACTTCCATTGATTAATGAAATACGGATGACGGATTACTAGCTGACCAGGATCAGATAGGGGATTGAATTTAAGCTTATGATATTGAAAAATTAGCTGTTTTTATAGAGGGCTGCTACCTGTGTAGTTAGCCGGTTGTCTTGTTGCTATGCTCCTGCCATTAGCCACTTGGGGGTAATGGGTGAATGAGCTCTACAGTAGAGTAGAAAGACCGGGAATTTGCATAGTTTGGCATTTTGAATGATAGGATGAATGGATGACATCAATATTCCAAACTTAACGGGGGAGGAGAAAAGGCTTGTATATGTTTGACAGGTAGAAAATAAATCCTGTGGATTGAAAAGTGGGTTTCTGAACTTGAAAGCATGGGTAATTGTTGTTGTTGAATCCCTATAAAGATTCATTTTCTATTCATTGTCGGAGTAATACAATTGGTGAGACTAGTGCATTTGATAGTTTATAGGACTACTTACCTCAGACATACAGTCTAAACTCTATGAAGTCTGTGGAGATGACGAATTGCATAGAAGATTTGGGTATCTTGAAGCCTATGGTAGAGTTTGTTACCTCTAAAATTAGAAAGATATTCTTAGTACCGAATTAGAAGGCTAGAGAGGGAGAATAGAAATGAATAACTTGTTAATGTACCCTTAAGCCAACCATTACCATTATTTGTTAAGGCATCATAAGCAAATATTCGTTTGGAGTCCATTCGAATGTGTGATTGCTTTAGACCCCTTTGCTGGCATTTTTCGCACATGTTAGTGAGAGTGCTCTTGTATATTTGTCATTTTGATCACTTTTGCTGTAGGATTGTACCTGTTGTCCAGCTGCAGTCCATGTTTCTGCTGACTGAAAACAAAATTTTGGATCCTTTTTTTTTCCCAGTAAATTGGACAAGGATCAGAAATCCTAGTTTTGGAAAGACTTCTATTTGTTAGTTTGGTTGTATGTGAAGTTCTGAATCAATAAGCTAGAATCTGATATATTTTTAGATTATACTGTTACTTTGTTCCTCGTTGAGGTCATGTAATTCAGAAACTTATAGGGAATCCTCCCTATTAGTTTGCTGATCTTAATATATATCTAGGTTTTCAGTCATTTTATACTTTAGATACCCTGTAATTGCCTTCGATTTCTGTGACTGATTACCTTTAATTTCTATGGATTTCTTGAAAGAGGTCAAGTATGAGGTACATAACATTTAGGCTATGGGAACGTGTTTAAACCCATCCCTTCGAACAGGAAGATAAGCGCTCCTCTATTAGTTTCAAACCCTGACTGTAAGGGAATTATAGGACAAGAAAATAATGGCTTGAGCCTTGAGTGAGCAGAGTAGCAGACCGTCTTCATTAACATCTCAGACTACATGTCCTGTCTGAATGCACAAGGTCACAGTGCATTCCATTTTGTTAATTGGCAGCTAAGAAAGAATAGATGTTAAGATATCACTTTCTGTCTTTCCTAATCCATTATTACCTCTATTAAGCAATTAACATCTTGCATAACGTTTGTAAATTTTGTTTTTCTAAAGCCCTATCATTTATTTATTATTTTTTTGGCGATTTTTTGTCCATAATAGGTGCTTAAATAAATTATTAGTAAAAACTTTTTTCAAAAATTAAAGAAAAAATTATCGAAGTTTCTTCACATTTTGTGCTACCTTTTGAGTTCCTCTTTTTTTTTTGGATGCTAACTGATTTCTTCAATTATGGACATATCTGGAGAAAAAAAAACTAGCTGCAGGTATTATTTTTTACCTTCCGTAAAATCAAAGGTGAAAATATAATGTTGCATCTTTAATACCAGGGGCAAATTCTATCACAATGAGCGGAAGTAGTTCAACTTTAAAACATGTTTCGTGATCAAAATAGCATTTCTTTTTTATTGCCTTTGGTTATATCTTGTTAAGCACAACCGATTGTACCAAGAAAGTTGCCGAGATTAATATTTGTTTCATTCCCATAACTAGAACCGAAATACTTGAGAGTTGAGACCAAGATACCAAATCCATATGAACTTGATAAACTACTAATAACATTAAGCTAATAATATACCCTTCTAATAACCATTTGATATAAAGAGTGAATATCCTTCTTAATCTAACACCTTGAAAGGCAAAAAACCAAGTTGAGTCATGTAGAGCCACACTAATGTAATGAGCTCCCCACCTTTGCTAAGTCGAGCAAAGTTGTATCTAGGCAAGCTTCGGATGGCAGCGTAACCCAACATTTCCACCCAAACTTTGCAGATTGTCTCCCATTTCTTTTCTCTATCTAGCACATTGAGTTTCTGAGCCAAGGAGCATGATTCTTGGAACACCGAAAACGAACTTCCACTGGCCCTTGAGTGTTGCTGAAACAAATTTGTACAGAACTCTTTTAAATTTCCTTCTGATGGTGATGATGCAGCAGGTGCATGAATAATGTCGTGTTTTGTGTCTTCAAATTGCTCATCAGACTTACCCACAAGTTGGGGCACCATCTCTGATTGTCTAAGCAAAATGTAAGCCATGTAGTCGGAGAGCTGCTTACTGAGTGAGCGATGATCCACCTTGGCAAAACCGTTGACACTGTTGTTACAAAAGTCTGCCCAATAGCATATATCAGTAGCAAGGTGCCAAATAAGTAAGCTTTGATTGTAATGAATATTGACTGTCCATGGTTGTAAGTACATTGAATCATCGAAAAAATTGGTGCCGTCTTCAAACACCAAATTGCCTCTGGCTGAACATACTTGTTCTATGGCAGCCCGTTTGTCTCCGGTGGGTATTTTTGCCTTTTGTTGTAGCTCTTTGAAAATGAATTCCAGACATGGACGCGTAATTCGATGTTTTTTTATGTATAACCAATCAATCAAGAGATCTTTGATGCGTTTCAAGCCTATCACTTTGAGGAATTTATTGAGATAGTTGTGGTTTAAGCTGCAATCGAGCAAATTATAACTTGAACACATTTCACACCACCTTTGGGTTTTAGCATGAGAGTTTCTTTTCCTTATCCATTTTTGTAAAAGCAATAAAAATGATTCGAGGACTTTCGATGGCTTTTCTTCAAGTAGCTTAACTACCATAATAATGCACCAATCGGAAAATAAGAACCCAATAAAGGATGCTATGTCAAGGAGTACGGCACCCGTGAACAAGGCAAGAGTTATGACTGATATATAATCAAATCCAAATTCTATAAGTTTCCGAACAACAGAGAAGAACACTAATAATGATGATGCAATCACCAATACGAAGCAGGAGATGCGTAGAAAAGCTCGTTTCACTGACATCAATAACAGTTTGGTATGAAATGTATCATAGATAAGATTAAGCTCAACCTCTGTTATCCTTAGTCCAACATTTACAGGTTGATGGAGAAAGAGTACTTGAGACATTCCTCCAAGTTCATCATTTACAGTTAGGACATCATCCGCTAAACGAAATCTAAACTTTACATACAGCGAGTAGGCGTGTTTGACAATTTCAAACTCATTAACATGTATCTCCTCATCAACTAATAAGCATTTGTCTTCTGTTTCAGAAGTTGTCATGGGTGCCTCCCTATTATGGGAGGCTCGAATACCTGCTCTACTAGCATGGTATAGTGCACATATTTTTTCAAAATATTTAATACACCCATTTGTAAACACCAAGATATCTATGGATAGCCATAACACATCAGAACGACCCTCGTCTTTAACATCATAATAAATATACAAGCCAAAGACATAAAGGGTGAGGGAAACCTGGGTAACGAGTTGCAAAGCCTGACGAAGCCACAACTCATTATCTTCCAGAGACAGAGAGGTGATTGAATCTGGGCCACCGAGATGGAGCAAAGAAAATGATGCCCAAAGCATGTAATATAGATTAGAACGAGGATGAGGTGATCTAGAAGCAATGTAGTAGATATCAATAGTACGAGTGATCAATCCAATGATAGATAGCGAAACTGGAGTAGCTGACAGATATAGCAGCCACAGAAGGCTGGTAAGAAATCTGTTTGCCTTGCGTTTTCTAAGGGGTGCAAGAAATGCAAGTAAAACCTGGATAACCAAACTGACAATCATCAAGATTTTCATCTCATTTAATTTTAACATCATTTTACTTTCGATCTCCATTGGAAATGGGAAATCTGTGTATTTACGAAAGCCTGTTTTGCATATATAAGCTCATAAACGCTTAATGCTTTACTTTGAGGAGTTAGCAACAGAAATTTTGCCCAAGCGATGTGACATACTAATGAGACCTACCGGCCAGTCGGCCACCACTACTTGTCATCTAATTTTCTCCTGAAATAAACGTGATTTGTGAAAATTTTGCTCAAGGAAGATTAGATAGACGACTATCTTTTACTGTTATATGGTCATTGATTTCCGGCAGGGGAAAAGAGGTGGTGCTTTAATTACATCATCATAGTTTGTAAACCTACTTTCAACAAACAAACAAAAAAAAAAAATAAAAAAAAAATAAATAAATAAATACTTCGGAAGCCCTCTTAAAAGAGTCGAGTTTTTTGATTTAAACCCTTAAAACTTCGGAAATTTAATTTAACCACTTTAAATTTACCAAAGTTTTTAGGTTAAATTAGTAATCCGATGAGTGTTCCCTTCTTGTTGCCTTTTATAATTTATTTATTTATTTTATTATTATTATTATTATTATTATTATTATTATTTCATTTATTAATTTTATTTATCAAAACTTGACCGAAAACAAAATTTTAAATGGAAGCATCCTTTGTTTTTCAAACAAATTGGATATAAATTTGGTTGTATGTGAAGGTTTGAATTAATAAGCTAGAATTTGATAAATTGTTAGATTATATCTTTGAATTAATAAGCTAGAAATTCGCATGTTTTTTTAATCTCCTCTCTATATTTACTTGTAGGCTAGGGACTCCTCATTATTAGATTGCTAATCTTAATCTCTAGTTTTTTGAGTCATTTTGTCGTCCTGTAACGAACTACCTTTGATATTTGTGACCGATTACCTTCAATTTCTATTGATTACTTGAAAGACGGCAAGTATGAGGTACATAGCTAGCTATTAGGCTATGGGTACGTTTTAAAACAGGAAGGTAAGCTCTCCTCCATTAGTTTCACACCTTGACTGTAAGGGAATTATGGGGCAAGAAACTAATGGCTTAAGCCTCGTGTGAGCAGATCACATTCACGGCATCTCAGACTACATGTCCTCTGCGAATGCACAAGGCTTCACAGTGTATTTCAATTTGTTAACGGGCTACTAAGAAAGAGTAGCTCTTAAGAAACAGTGTGTGTTTCATGCTTTCTCCAAACTTTGCTTTGCCCTCTTCTTTAGATTTTTTATTTTTTTATTACTAAACAAATCCAATTATCAACTCAAAGAAGGGCAACCAAACTCACCCTTACATTTTTTTTTTTTGAAAACAACTCACCCTTACATATGAAAGAAATAGTTGAATCAAATTCATAACAACAAATTCGATCCTCTGTGTGTTAGAAAATCAGTTATTTGATTTGCGTTACTTAAAAAGTGCATACCGTAGATAGAATCTAACTTATAAAGTCAATATTTTTACGATGGGCTAATTGACATTAGAATAACAAATGAATTAATATAAAAGTACCTAATCTTGTACTTTTCTTTGAATTTATTAGCAATACAAATTCAGTTTATGCAAGTGTTAGTTTTAAAACTTCTAAAATTAGTACTCCTAGTAATTAAAACTATCCCAATTGGAGATCATAAGTAAAAGTCTAATTCTTTGTATCTAAGAAACATGGACGGCCAAAAAGTATGGTAAGCAGGAAAAAATTAAGGCCCCAATGTGCAATGCATTATATAAAGAGAGATGCTCTTTACCACCATATCAGATTTGTGCTTTTGCGTAGAACCACAGCCAACTATTTTTATTCAAATTTTAAACCTAATTCCATAAATGCCCTTCATTCGTATAAAAAATCATTATAGGTTATGTCCTTTTAAACTTATTTTAAGTGGGATTACGTTAACATCAATTAACTGATTCTTGAGTCACCATAATATATATTTATTTTAGATTTTTAGCATAATCTATTAAATTTCAACCCAGAAAAACAAGACCATCTTTTCACATTAATATTCGAAGAAATATAGTCTAGCCATGATAAGTGGTAAACATTTCAAAATATAAGGGGTTAAATAGTAAAATTTTGATTTTGGAAAAGGTAGCAAGATGCAACTATAAAGTATCTATATATCTTTATATATGCCACATTAGACACATATTTATTCTTTGCTTAGCCTTTATGGTAAAGCTACATTATTCCCACTATATATTGGTTTCAATTTTCCTAACAAATGAAACTTGACAAACAAAAAAAAAATATATATATATACATCATATACATCAATAGTGAGATCAAGTTATACATAGATATTTAATTTAAACCAAAGAGAGCAAGGAAATGGAAGATCAATATGAAGGAGTAGGAAAAGCATTTGTGAACCATTACTACCATGTGTTTGACAATGAACGTCCTAATCTCATTTCTCTTTACCAACCATCTTCTTTGCTCAATTTTGAAGGCCAAAAGTTTCAAGGTTTAGAAGAGATTTCTAGTAAGCTTAATGGCTTACCATTTGATCAATGTCGACACTCGATTAGCACCATTGATTCTCAACCATCGTTTGTCAATGGTGGTGTTATAGTCTTTGTAAGTGGTAGCTTGCAATTAGCTGGGGAGGAACATCAGTTAAGATTTAGCCAGGTAACGTTGTTTGATTAATTTATACTACACAGCAAGTAACTGTTGTGTTTTCACTTAGTATAATACATATATAAACTAGGCGGGAAGCTATGACCACTTGAGTATCCCACACTCTTACAGAGTATATTTTAGAACTAGCATTACTAGCGGTACGTACTTATACTTGATTTGTATTTATGTGCTATTGTGCAGATGTTTCACTTGATTCCAACGACGCAAGGTAGCTACTTCGTGCAAAATGACATATTCCGTCTCAATTACTGCTGATCGGATATAGTTGCTCATCAGTCATCATATATATGACATACTTTCAGGCCTACATTGCTTGTTTTTGTTATGAATAACTTTTGATTGTAACTCCAGGCAACATGAAATGGATAATTTTATTTTGGTTCATTATAAGAATTTTTGTTATCTATAGTTTTTGATAGACCGACCAGATTAATTATATGCGAAACTTAGCGTATATATATATATATATATTGTCATTGGATTTTTTTTTTAAATCATTAAAACTTAATACACAATGCAAAAGAAAGGATAAATTTGTGCAAAGTCAATGCTCTCCAAATGTATCACAGTTTGGCGAAACATAACATAGGGCATGTTTACTTCAGTTGAAAACAGCTGAACTGAACTGAACTAAACTGATTGGAGCTGAACTGAAAGTTTTTTTATGAAGGATTAATGAGTAACAGAATAAAAGAAGAGCTAAGTTGAACTGAACTGATTTTAAATTGAAGTAAACAGGCCCTTAGTTTGTTAGAGAGTAATCAACAGAGCAAGACTATTACTCCCTCCGTACTTATTTACTTGCTACATATACCTTAAACGGAAATACCAATTTACTTGCTACTACATTACTATATTTAGAATGTGGGTCCCACAATTAATTTACGAAACTGCCCTTTAATCACGCCTTATTTACAAAACTGCCCTTATTTACCTGATTTAAATACCCCCCATAACCCTAAACACCCCCACCTAACCCTAAACACTCCCACCTAACCTCTCCCTCCCATTTTAATCACGCCTCTTTCTCTCTCTTCTGCATATTTTGTTCAGGCTTCTGATAAACCTAACTTTTCGCCTCTCTCTCATCTTCTTCCTCCTTCTTGCTTAGATCTTGTTGTGATTATTCACCCTTAGCCCTTAAAAATTGCATTTCAATTATCTACTCATTTTTCTTAACATTTTGGTATCAATTTTGTGTTGTTATCTCCACAAATCCGAGAACCCCCAATTTGATTTTGGTTTTTACTGTTCATCGTGTTCCTTTGTTTTGCTTGGTACGTTTTTCTTTGTTCTTGCTTCATGGATCCAAAAAATCCCCTACATGAAGAAACTTTTAGCCACTGGTATGTTGGCTACTCTTCGTATGTTGAAACACCAGTTGCTGAGAGTGGATTGGAAGATTTGTGGGAGAGATTGAGAAGGTATCACGAACCATCTCAGTCTCCATCCCCTGTTTTTGACGGAAAAGGATCTTCAAAAATCGATCCTAAAACAGTCACGAAACCACAAACTTGTTCATCACTACCCTCTTCTTCCTCTGGATCAACCATAGCCCCCATGAGTCCCAAAAATGATGATTTCGGTGATTATGGTTACGATCTAGTGGTGGAAGACACGCCTGAACGTCCAGGCTACATTCCTTATGATTTGGGGAGTGCGAGAAGATGTAACACACGGAGGAGCCTTAATCGTGTTGCTTTCTCAACAGATGAAGCTCCTTCATTGAAAGATTATGATTCGGATGAAACTCAAGAGCCTGATAATTGGGCTCAATTTAAAAAGGAGAATCCTCAGTTCTTCCATAACAGAGCTGATCCTAATTCTCCCTATTATGTGCCATGATTTTTTTGCATTTTATTTTTTACTGATCTCTGTTCTTATGTGTGCTGATTTTGTTGATCATATTGTTGTTGTCGATATTGTTGATGATTTTGGTGATGTTCTCTGTTCTTAAGTATATTTTTGGTGATGATATTGTTGATGATTTTGGTGATGTTCTCTGTTCTTAACTATATTTTTGGTGATGATATTGTTGATGATTTTGGTGATGTTCTCTGTTCTTAACTATATTTTTGGTGATGATATTGTTGATGATTTTGGTGATGTTCTCTGTTCTTAACTATATTTTTGGTGATGATATTGTTGATGATTTTGGTGATGTTCTCTGTTCTTAACTATATTTTTGGTGATGATATTGTTGATGATTTTGGTGATGTTCTCTGTTCTTAACTATATTTTTGGTGATGATATTGTTGATGATTTTGGTGATGTTCTCTGTTCTTAACTATATTTTTGGTGATGATATTGTTGATGATTTTGGTGATGTTCTCTGTTCTTAACTATATTTTTGGTGATGATATTGTTGATGATTTTGGTGATGTTCTCTGTTCTTAACTATATTTTTGGTGATGATATTGTTGATGATTTTGGTGATGTTCTCTGTTCTTAACTATATTTTTGGTGATGATATTGTTGATGATTTTGGTGATGTTCTCTGTTCTTAACTATATTTTTGGTGATGATATTGTTGATGATTTTGGTGATGTTCTCTGTTCTTAACTATATTTTTGGTGATGATATTGTTGATGATTTTGGTGATGTTCTCTGTTCTTAACTATATTTTTGGTGATGATATTGTTGATGATTTTGGTGATGTTCTCTGTTCTTAACTATATTTTTGGTGATGATATTGTTGATGATTTTGGTGATGTTCTCTGTTCTTAACTATATTTTTGGTGATGATATTGTTGATGATTTTGGTGATGTTCTCTGTTCTTAACTATATTTTTGGTGATGATATTGTTGATGATTTTGGTGATGTTCTCTGTTCTTAACTATATTTTTGGTGATGATATTGTTGATGATTTTGGTGATGTTCTCTGTTCTTAACTATATTTTTGGTGATGATATTGTTGATGATTTTGGTGATGTTCTCTGTTCTTAACTATATTTTTGGTGATGATATTGTTGATGATTTTGGTGATGTTCTCTGTTCTTAACTATATTTTTGGTGATGATATTGTTGATGATTTTGGTGATGTTCTCTGTTCTTAACTATATTTTTGGTGATGATATTGTTGATGATTTTGGTGATGTTCTCTGTTCTTACCTATATTTTTGGTGATGATATTGTTGATGATTTTGGTGATGTTCTCTGTTCTTAACTATATTTTTGGTGATGATATTGTTGATGATTTTGGTGATGTTCTCTGTTCTTAAGTATATTTTTGGTGATGATATTGTTGATGATTTTGGTGATGTTCTCTGTTCTTAACTATATTTTTGGTGATGATATTGTTGATGATTTTGGTGATGTTCTCTGTTCTTAACTATATTTTTGGTGATGATATTGTTGATGATTTTGGTGATGTTCTCTGTTCTTAAGTATATTTTTGGTGATGATATTGTTGATGATTTTGGTGATGTTCTCTGTTCTTAACTATATTTTTGGTGATGATATTGTTGATGATTTTGGTGATGTTCTCTGTTCTTAACTATATTTTTGGTGATGATATTGTTGATGATTTTGGTGATGTTCTCTGTTCTTAACTATATTTTTGGTGATGATATTGTTGATGATTTTGGTGATGTTCTCTGTTCTTAAGTATATTTTTGGTGATGATATTGTTGATGATTTTGGTGATGTTCTCTGTTCTTAACTATATTTTTGGTGATGATATTGTTGATGATTTTGGTGATGTTCTCTGTTCTTAACTATATTTTTGGTGATGATATTGTTGATGATTTTGGTGATGTTCTCTGTTCTTAACTATATTTTTGGTGATGATATTGTTGATGATTTTGGTGATGTTCTCTGTTCTTAACTATATTTTTGGTGATGATATTGTTGATGATTTTGGTGATGTTCTCTGTTCTTAACTATATTTTTGGTGATGATATTGTTGATGATTTTGGTGATGTTCTCTGTTCTTAACTATATTTTTGGTGATGATATTGTTGATGATTTTGGTGATGTTCTCTGTTCTTAACTATATTTTTGGTGATGATATTGTTGATGATTTTGGTGATGTTCTCTGTTCTTAACTATATTTTTGGTGATGATATTGTTGATGATTTTGGTGATGTTCTCTGTTCTTAACTATATTTTTGGTGATGATATTGTTGATGATTTTGGTGATGTTCTCTGTTCTTAACTATATTTTTGGTGATGATATTGTTGATGATTTTGGTGATGTTCTCTGTTCTTAACTATATTTTTGGTGATGATATTGTTGATGATTTTGGTGATGTTCTCTGTTCTTAACTATATTTTTGGTGATGATATTGTTGATGATTTTGGTGATGTTCTCTGTTCTTAACTATATTTTTGGTGATGATATTGTTGATGACTTTGGTGATGTTCTCTGTTCTTAACTATATTTTTGGTGATGATATTGTTGATGATTTTGGTGATGTTCTCTGTTGTTAACTAAATTTTTGGTGATGATATTGTTGATGATTTTGGTGATGTTCTCTGTTCTTAATTATAGTTTTGGTGATGATTATTGTTGTTCATGATATTGTTGTTGATGATATTAGTGTGTTAATTATATTGTTGTTGATGATCATATTTACACTCCCTCGGTACTTTATTGATTACTTGCTACATTAATGACAATCATTGGGACTGACTGTGGTTTGGAAGTATGTTGTCAACCTCATTACCATTGACCCTAATGCAACTGATCATCCTATGAATGAATGGAAAAAAATGGAGTTGGGTTGCATCTTATTTAGTAATGGTTACTGGCTCATGTTACATGAATGACCCTCTTGCCTTACTTTTTTAATTGAACAACCACCCCAACTTTTTACAGTTGGTTAGGAGGCGTTCAATTGTATTAAGTAAGGATTAATCGAATGAAAAGTGATGTCCCTTAAGTACTTGAAGTACAAATAATCGTATGAGCCTGTGCCACTGCTAAATATGTTGTGATTCACTCCAACAACACTAAGCTATGCATATGCCACACCAACTTGTCATAAGTTGTTTGTTGAGGCAAAGTTTAGCTTTCCATATTCATATTATTAACTCTATGATGATAACTGAGAGTTATATTATCATTCCATCAATGTACTTTTCCTACATGATACTTACATTTTCAGTCATTTACATTTCTACTATCAAGTGCTTCATATCCTACACCATACTTACATTTTCAGTGATTAACTTACAAAATAAGCACCTGCCAAAAGTCAAAAAACCATACAAAAGTCTAACTTGATCACTTACAAAAGGGTTGACTTACTACCTATTTAATCCTTCTGAGATAATACTGCCTCTCCTACCTCTTCATTATCTCCAACCTCAGCATCTGAATCAGTTTCATTATCATCTTCTTCATTAACATACCCATCAACATTACCATGTTCCAACCACCGAAGGCACTCATCTACTAACTTCTTGTCAGTTTCCAATTGCACTGGGAGCAAGCCTTGCTTATCTAAGGCCTCTTTGTTCATGTGTTTCAGCTTGTAATTATTTTGCCCCTTGCACTTCAAAATTTCAATCATGCAACTTTGCAAGCTTAAGAAAATGTAGTTCAACTTGATTGGATCATAGTTGTTGTATGCATCTTCAACTGCCTTTATCAACTTGTTTTCATCTTTGTAAGACATTTGTTCTTTGATTGCTTGGATTGCCCTAAAAAAACCTAAATCTAGGATGTTTAAGTATGCGCTTTGAGCTGGTTGATTTATCAATTGTATATCAAACCCATGTTTCTTAGCCTCCCTTAGAAAGTCCGGATCATCAGTTGAGATGTGTGGCCTTGCATTATCTTGTTGAATCCATATTGTTCTTGTTGCATGAGCAGGCCATTTTGCCCTTAATGTGGGCAACAACTCTTCTAACATTTTCTTTTTCAATACTTCTTGAGTTATGCTTAAAGTTGCCTTTGTTTCTATTGTGCCATTGTCTCTGTTTTTGCCCTTCTTCTTTGCTGCCACTTGATCTACAAAAGGCCAAATTCCAATCTTCCCATCCCAAATAACTTGTTGTGTGCCCAGAATTATGTGTGGCCTTGCAACAGCTGCATAAAACATGATTTTCTTAATGAACCTTTTGCTTTTGCATTTTCTATGTGGTCCCAGCTCTTCTGGGGCTAAGTAGTACCTCTGACTAATCTTCGAGAAGCAAAACCACTTCTCATCTGTATGCACAAAGTTGTACATTCTGCTGAATCTTGGTATTGTTCTGATTGAGTGGGGAATAAATGCCTTTATGACATGTTTCTCTGTCAAATAAGGCGATCACTGTGTTTGTGTGCTTTTTAATGGTGCCCCTTTTTATCATTCTGTGAAAAGTGGTTTTGTGGATTCCTAGTGCTTTTGCTGCAGACCTTATAGTTGCTCTCATACTTAATGGAGTTCTCATCAACTCCTCTATGTCAATTTGCACTCTCTTTCTACCAACAGTCCCTGTTTTCATGTTGTTGACATCTATGTCAACCTTTTTCTTAATTTGATCCTGGAATTTTTGCCACAACCTTGAGATAGACCATCTTGAAACCTCATAATTACTTGCCAACTTTTTAATTGTGCCTTTTGGCAATGTATCATCTTGGTAGAGTTGCTGGAGTTTGTTTGCAACTTGAGCTCTTTCTTTGTTTGATAATTCATTGTGATTTCTTTTCAAAGCTTGACCACTTGTGATTTGTGGTGGTATTGGTGGATCAGAATCTGAATCTGAATTAGTGAAATCATACCCGTCACCTTCAATATCCGAGTTGTAAGACAACAACTCCACAACATGCTCCCAATCGCTGTCAGAATCTGATCCTACTACCTGTGTTGTAGTTGCTGCAATTTCAGTCTGAATTTGTTGCAATGGAACTGCATTAATGTTGAGATTGGCTGATGGTGAAGGTCCACACTCAGGTGAGGCAGCCACCGAAGTTGGGGCTGTCTTCCCAACAAGGATGTCAAAATAAAGCAACAAATCCCCATTCATATGTTTTGAAAGAATTGTTGCTCTACTTTCATCATCCATAATTGAAGTTGTTTGGTGAACCCAACTTTGGTGTGTTGCTACTGTGTGAAGGAAATCCCAAATGAAGCACAACAATCTTTCAACAATGGCTTTGATGACAATTAGGTTAATTTAATTACTCAATTATGAATGAACTGAAGAGTAAATCTTATGTTTCCCCACCCCCCCCCCCCCCCAAACCATTTGTAAACTTCTGGTTTTTTCAGTAGTTGAACAATTTATCCCTCTGTTAGTTTTAACAGTAGAAATATGTATGTAATGAATGGGATTTTTTTTAAGATCTTGTTTTGTAATGAATAAATGAGCATTCAATGCTCATACAAGAGTATATATACTCCTTGTTTTGATAATGTTCAAATTTTGGTGAAAGTTGTGAAAATTCAGATTATAAATTCATTTTGGCACCCCACCAAATTTTTGGAGGGAAACCCAATTTGTGGGAAACTTTTTATTTCACTCATCCTACTTCCCTCCCTTTTTTACTGTTAAATTGCTGCAATTACCTTTGTTAATTACTTTCTCTCTCTTTGTTNTAATTACTTTCTCTGTCTTTGTTGATAATATACCTAAGCATGTGGTCCCCCTATGACAATGACCCTCCTAGAACTTTGTACAAACTACCAATGTAGCAAGTAATTAAGTACGGAGGGAGTAGCTTAAACACTTCAAAAACTACTTTATCATTATAGTTGCTTTAATTTAATTATTTCAAATAGAAAACACATGACAATGGAACAAATAATAAATAAATGATCAACTATAGGCCAAAGTTGACTCTGATCTGGATATATAGCTTCTCTATATTTTAAGTTGGTGCATAAGCAATATACTATATAATTATGAAGCAATATATATTTAAGTCAAAATATCGGACTTGTGTGAGTTGTCCCTATATATAAATTTCTGCCCATGCGACCGAATACTAGGATATTCGGATTGGTGCATTATTTTGGTGGTGATGAAGCTACGTGATGAAAATCCATCAAAACTCCTCAAATCGTTAATTGATTGATTGGCAATGCGTAGAAAAATATCGAATTACACGTCCTTGTCTTGAATTCATCTTCCAAGAGCTTAGACAAAAGAAGGAATTATTTGGTGTTTGAAGATAGGCCCTATTTTCTCAACAATTCAAAGTATTTGCATCCATGGACTGTCAATGTTCATTATAGTCAA
Organism: Suaeda aralocaspica; assembly: GCA_016808085.1. Taxonomy (NCBI): domain Eukaryota; kingdom Viridiplantae; phylum Streptophyta; class Magnoliopsida; order Caryophyllales; family Amaranthaceae; genus Suaeda; species Suaeda aralocaspica. Next base: position 1,881,514 of record PYUH01000101.1, read on the forward strand.
ACCTTACTTACTTGGCATCTCGCTACTGATATATGCTACTGGACAGACTTCTATAACGATGGTAATTAACCAGGATGGCAAAAGTGTTGAAGTGGATCATTGCTCACTCAGTAAGCAACTCTCCGACTACATTTTACTTCGACAACCAGAAATGGTGCCTCAACTTGTAGGTGAGTCTGATGTGCAATTTGAATTGAAGCTACCAAAAAGTGATATCATTCGTGTATATGATGCATCATCATCAGAAGGAAATTTTAAAGAGTTTTGTACAATGTTGCTTCAACGACAGTCAGAGTCCAGTGAAAGTTCGGTGTTACAAGACTCATGCTCCTTGGCTCGGAAACTCAACTTGCTTGATAGAGAAAAGAAATGGAAAACAATCAGCAAAGTATGGGTGGAAATGTTGGCTTATGCTGCCATTCGAAGCTTGCCTAGATACAACTTTGCGCGACTTAGCAAAGGTGGGGAGCTCGTCACATTGGTGTGGCTCTTCATGACTCAACTTGGTTTTCTGCCTTTCAAGCGATTTGATTAAGAAGGGGTTTCACTCTTCTTAGTTGATCATTTACAAATAATTTGTTCCATTGTCATGTAGACATGTACTTCGTATTTAAATTTGTTTTCAAAGTGTCTAAGCGAATAGTCTCTGTTGATTACTCTGTAACTAATTAACAACGGAGTCATTGATTGTTATTTCTCATTTACATTTCTATATTTCTTGTATTGAATTTTATTTGTTCTAATAAATTCAATATCTCTATCAAATAGCTTGTGATAGGAGGAGGGGATTACAAATACCAGATTGCAGTACGTAGAATAGCACCAGGCCAGTACTTAGCATGGGAGAGTTAACAGTTTGCCGTAGTGTTTGTAGGTAACGTGTATATTGGAAACTTTAATATACGTAGTAATAATTTAATTAACGTATACCCTTCTAATCATAATATGTAGCCCATATCTAATGTTTTTACGATTTTCAGCAAAATTAAGGCTTTTAATATATCTCTCTAATAAAATTACGTGAAAACTAATAGATTTGAGGTTTAAAGGAGTATGCCTACTGCATTGATATCATTTAATTTTCATTAATAATGAAAAAGCACTTGTACCACTTTGATTTAATCTGTACCCTTTTAATTTAAATCTCATATATACCCTTTACGATTTCCATAAACTTGTGGTTTTTAGTAGAGATCTCTCTCTATATATAGAAGTATGCATTGAAGCACAAAAAAAAAAAAAAAAAAAAAAAGGAACATGCAAATAAAGCTTAAAGGGCTACATATGATGAATAAAGGAATACACTACCCTTTTACATTCAAAGCTTCCAATATTATGAAAATGTCATTTATGAACACATGTACCCTTTATACCTCATGTATACTTGTTTCCACGGTGAAAACATTGCTTTCATATGATCATATTCCTAAATATACATATTGGAGTGGTTGTACATATGTCAAGAAAACGAAAAACAGAAATATTTCATTGTCACATTAGGAAATGGGAAACCACAACATAAAAGCATAATTCTTTGTGTTAAATTCATACTAAAAATGTATTCTTGGACCATTCTTCAACTTCACATGCATATTTGATTATCATATGTTTTCGTTCTTTGCTTATTTGCTTTCTACACGCTTGAAGAACTAATACCTTATTCGTATAGCTTTAAAGTTTAGATAAGCTTGTTAAAATTCACCCTAGAACGAAGAATAGCTTCTTCGCTTAATATGGTAAAATTCAGGACAAAGTGTATATATCAAACGAGTCTAAATATCGCACATTTACAACTCTACAACTCCATAACTCTAGAGGATCCCAACACCCAAGATTTTGCTTAAAACCTATTATTGCACGAGATTATTAATTGGATCATTAATAATAAGCTATAAAAATTAGAAATTGAGACCCTGATCTTTCTAATGTATTCTCAATTCAGCTTAGTCTAATTGATCCTTTATATCAGCGATTCTTGATTCATCATATTAAATTTATTTGGTTATATTTCATTATATATATTCAGTTAATTATTTGTATTGAGTCAATAACTTTTTTTCTTTAATTTTACTTCTTATACCAATCCGCTTGTGTTTAATTGTACTTTGTACATTATACGATATAATGTACTCGTACTTATACTACTACCAGTATTCCATTATACTACTACCAGTATTCCATTAATACTTATACCATAATTTATTTGTATGTAAGTACCGATGTTTCACTTGATTCCAACGACGCAAGGTAGCTACTTCGTGCAAAATGACATATTGGCGTCATTCTCTTTAACTTCATTGTTACATTTGGAAACTACAACCTACCTAAAAGCATACTCTATTTCTTTATGTTAAATTCATATACTAGATATATTATTCTTGACCTTTCTTCAATTTCACAAGCATAATCATTATGTAATCATTGCATTGCTTTCTATTCACTTGAAGAATTATTACTTTATTTTTATAGCTTTTAACTTTATGAAAGCTTGTTGAAGTTCACCCGTTAGTTTTACTTAGGATGATAATGGAGAATAACTTTTTCGCTTCATATAATCATATATATGGTAAAGTATAAAGGGAAGCGTATAATTTAAACGGTAGTACAATACTTAAGCTATACATGAATTCACTATTTTTTTTGTGGCATTGTAGAATATAATATGGTATTGGCTAGAGGATTCATTATCAGGGTATATGTTAATTCAAAATAATGCTTGAATTATAAAGTTAATATATTACGAGTAATAAATTTAACTTGAGCAATCAACCAATCAATTGAAGCCTTATACTTTTAATCTATTTCAATTAACTATAATTAATGTGACAATTGCTCGCGTAATCTTGGCACATGTCTACATGTTGACTTCTCAATAAATTTAATATTTTCCTCCAAATTCAATTAATTATTTTTTAAAAGGATTTTTTTAATTCGTTGCTAACTTCTCTCACAATAATATATGTACCTAGTATAAATCTTTACAACAATAGATTTGGGTACATTTACTGATGTGGTGGCAGTGGGGGTGCTGAACTTCGAGGGTAGTATTTGTCCTGAAGTTCATGAAGCGCAGGCTTTGTTGTTTGGCATGAGGATAGCGTGGGACTCGGGCTATCGACGACTAGAGCTGAATTGGATTGTTGGAATATTATGTAGATGAAATTCGTAAGTTAGCTAATTTATTTGAGTTTGCTTCTTGGTCGTTTGTGTCTAGGAAGGGTAACATGATGAGCCACCATGTTGCTAAGAATAGTTGTTTTGTTGTGGGTGAGCGTGTTAGGTTACGAAATTGGTCGGATTTGGTTGACGACCTAGCCTCTAAGAATGTGTATTAAAGCACCATCTCAATTAAAAGCTTAGCCTGGGCCTCTCATACTTTGTGCTTAATAATTTTACTTAGGAGGAAGGGGTGGACGAGATTGGTTGAGACCCACGAATAGTTTATACTCCAAGTGTATAATTTTTATAACCTTTTCTTGTATATAACTCAAAATATTTATTTCTAATAAAGTTGTTTATCAAATAAAAAAAGATGGACTCAAAATAATAATTCCACTGTAATCACATGCATAAAAATGGTTATTATATAGTACAAAAGAATGGATATATCCGTGCAAGCCAAAACAGAAGAGTACATGGATGGGTATCAAGCTTTGACGGCACAAAGCAATGTAAGTTATCAACACTCGGGAAAACAAACAAACAACAAATTCACAAGCCAATAATGGAACAAATTGTTTATAGAGCCAACTTGTTAATCAGACAACTTGGAAGGCAGGAAACCAAGTTGAGTCATGTAGAGCCAGACCAACGTAATGAGCTCCCCACCTTTGCTGAGTCGTGAGTAATTGTACCTAGGCATGCTTCTGATGGCGGCGTAACACAACATTTCAATCCAAACTTTGCATATTATCTCCCATTTGTTTTCACTATTAAGGTCATTGAGTTTCTGAGCTAAGGAGCATGATTCATGGAGCACGGATAATGGACAACTTTGGCCTGCCTGTGACTCTACATGTTGTTGAAGCATCTTTGTACAGAAGTCTTTTATATTTTTGGGTGATGGAGATAATGCAGCATATGTAGATACAATGTGTTTTTTAGTCGCTTTGAATTGTAAATTAGAGTTACATACAAGATGGGGTACCATGTTTGGATGTGTAAGTAAGATGTAAGCCATGTAGTCGGAGAGCTGCTTACCGAGTGAGTGATAATCCACCACCTTTGAACTGTTGACACTGCTCTTACTGAAGTCTGCCCAGTAGCATATATCAGTAGCGAGGTGCCAAGTAATTAAGCTTTCGCTAAAAGGAAGATTGATTGTCCATGTTTGTAAGAAATTAATCATTGATACATCTTCGAACACCAAATTGCCTCTGGCTGAACACACTTGTTGTATGGATTGTCTGTCGTTGAAGGCTAATTTAGCCTTTTTTTGTAGCTCTTGGAAGATGAACTCGAGACAAGGACGTGTAATTGGATAAGTTTGTACGTAAAACCAATTAATCAAGAGATCTTTGGTTTGTTGTAAGCTTACCAGATTGAGAAATATATTGAGACATTTGTGGCTTAAGCTGTAATCGAGGAGGTTGTAACTTGAGCACTCTTCACTCCACCTTGGAGAAGTAGAGTTTCTAGTCCTTAACCTTTTTTGTAAAGCCAATAAAAACCATCGTCGGACTTTTGATGGGTTTTCATCAAGCAGCTTCTTCATGACCGTGATGATACACCAATCGGAAGAAAAGAAACCAATAAGGGAGACTAAGTCGAGGAATATGGCACCAACGAACAAGACAGGAATCATGATCATAAGAAGAATATCTCCGATGGTGTCTTTATTACCGGGACAGTCAAGAATTACAACACAATTGATATATTCTGATCGGTATAATAATGCTGCAGAAGTAAGTAGCAATAAGAAGCAAGTGAAAATGCGGAGAAAAGCTAGTTTCCTGAACAACAGAATCACTTTGGTATGAAATGTATCATAGATTAGATTAAGTTGAACCTCAACTATTCTAAGACCAATACTTACAGATTGATTAAGAAAGAGTAGCCGACATCTGTTATCAAGATCTTCACTTAAAGTTAATAGATCATCAGCTAATTGGTATCTAAACTTTTCATAAAGAAAGTAAGCAAGTCTGACAATGTTAAACTCATCATTACCTCGTATCTCATCATCTTCACCTAAATAATTATTATTATCTTTTTTTTCTAAAGTTTTCAAGACTGCCTCCCTATTATGATAGGCTCGAATACCTTCTCTGCTAGCAAAGTATAATGCACTTACTCGCTCTATATATCTAAGACACCCATTTAATAACATGAGGGCAGCTATTAATAATAATAGCCAAATTTGTGTATCGAATTTGTAGAATCTATACAAAACAAAGCAATAAGAGATAAAGAGGTAGACGATGATGAAGGTATGGTAAAAGAAGTGATATGTTGTACGAATCCACAACTCATTATCTTCTAAAAACATTGAGGTGATTGAAATTGGGCTACCAAGGTGGAGCAAAGCAAATGAGGCAATTATTGTTAATAGCAAAAACATTTGTGTATCATCGCCGAATGTGCGATGATACATAATAGGTATGGTTGATCCAAGAATAGACAGAGATATTGAAGTAGCTGACAAATATAGCACCCACAAGAAAAGGGTTAGGAATCCGCTTGACTTTCGTTTTCGAAGGGGTGCAATAAATGTAAGTAATAGCTGGATAATCATACTGATTATCATCAACATTTCTATCTCTGCTATTTCTCCTAGCAACTTAATATCGATGTAAGGATTAAAAGTAGAAGGAGATGGAGATGGAGATGGAGAAGGAGAATGATAATGATGAGGATGAGGAGAATGAGAAGGAGGATGAGAATGAGTACCAAAAGTCATTGTAAATTTTGAATGTTAGTGTATTTTGAGACAAAGCATGGCCTATAACAAAGGCATGCATATATATAAGGTCATATATAGTTTTGCACCCTACCAAGCTAAGTACAATTCCAATTACCACTGCACCAACATGCATTTTTTTTTTTTTTTTTTTGGTGATAGGGGG
>PYUH01000101.1:1888868-1904145 GCA_016808085.1 Suaeda aralocaspica
TTTTTTTTTTTTTTTTTTGGTGATAGGGAGTCATAAGAAAGGGGTGAAAATCAGTCCTAGGATCTCTAGGAACCGGAAGGAAAGCTTTAACCACTTGATCTACCTTTCACTCTCACCGACATACAATTGATAGGGGAGTTATACTCTAATTAGAAATTGAAAAATAGAATTATTAATTAGTGTTACTTTAATATTAGCTAAAATATGAGAGTTACTGATTGGATAAACAAATGATGTTACTTTTTTTTCGGATTACGTTTTTTCCCACTTATCTATAAGATTAGTTGAATGTATGGTTGAGCGTATAAATCAAGGTGCTCATACCATATGGTCAACTACACAAAAGATTTATAATAACGACCGATTAATATGGAGTATATATATTAATTAATAATGGCGGCTATAGAAATTTCATGTTCTATAGTCATTAATAGTCAGGACGTCATGAGTATACAATAGTCAGGACGTCAACATAATGAAGACTACTTGATGTCATGCTCTTTTAACCTCTTTCTTTTTGTATCAATGTCAAGAAAAAGAAAAACATGTTTCATCGTTACATTTGGAAAACCCAACCTAAAAGCATACTTCTTTGTGTTAAATAGTTCATACTAAATATATATTTTTGATCTTTCTTGTACTTCAGATCATCACATGTATATTTAATTTGGATCATCATATGTATTCGTACATTGCTTTCTATTCACTTGAAGAACCATTACTTTATTTTTATAACTTTAATTTAAATTTTAGGAAAGCTTGTTGAAGCTCAACCATAAGCTTCTTCACCTCATTTGATATTTGATAAAGTTCAGGGCAAAATGTGTTTCATGTTTTCAAACAGCAGTACAGTTCAAGCAAGGAATTCACTATCTTATTGAGGGCATTGTAAGATATACTATAGTAGTTTTACAGAGTTCATTATTAGAATTAGAATAATAGGGTATTAAAATTAAAGGAAAATAGGAAACGCCATGCTTGTATTATATGTGAGTACGTTAAGTATATATATTACCTCTAGGTTTTTTACTTGCATCGTTAGGTGGTGCACGATCAAATAATAAATTTAGCGAAAAGTGAGGTATAACTCAATTGGTTAGAGCTTCTCTTAGTTTCAGAGGATCCTAAGATCGATTCACATCCCCACCTTTATGGCTTTCTAACACCAAGAAAATAATAATAATAATAATAATAAATTTAGCTCGACTATCGGAGCTATGCATGTTTGGATTTGGTATAAGGAATCATGTATAGATTAAATATTATATTTATGGAAAAAAAATAAAAACTATTCCATGGTTAATATTCTTTTTTTCAAACAAAAAATGTAATTAATTAATTATATTTTTATTTTTGTAGTAAAAACAGATTATAAATAAATTGAAAGCAAGTTTTTTGTGCGGCTGGCCGTATGTTGACCGCTCTTACTACCTTTAAGGAAAAAACTCACATCTAGCCATACAGGGTTGTAACCCTCATTATTGATAAAAAGTAACATTATTTTTTTTTTTATCTATAAAAAGTTACTCAAATTCATCATACAAATAAAAAACAGTAACGAACCCGACCCATTTGTTCATTACTTAAATAGTCCTATTATATTTTTTTGGGTTTTTCTATGTTGTGCCCCTGGGATATTCGGTTTTCTACATTGTGTCCTACCAATTTAAAATTTTCACATAGTGCCCCTAAGGTTTAGTAAGTGACTATGTCATGACCTTGTCGTTGAAAATGTTACAATTTTAATCTCAATTTTGTGGCTCATGCGCCTGTGCTCATGACCCATACTCTTTCATTTTTCCTTGCAATTAAACAACACTATGAGCACTATGACTTATACAACAATTAATTTACGAGCACTTAATATTTGTTTACCTACAAGGTCATGGTATAGTAACTAATTAAACTTTAGGGGCACCACATGAAAGTATTAATTTGGGAGGACACAACGTAGAAAAGCCAGCACCTCAGGGGCACAGCATAGAAAAACCCTATATTTTTTTTTTTTGGGCTTTGTTAAACATATCCCTGGTTCGATTTTTTTTATGAGTAATTCTATTTTCTTGTTGAAGTAACTCATCTTCTATAGTTACGTTATACCTTAGTAATTCCATCTCTTTATCAAAGTAACCTGAGATATTGAATCATAATATCTTGCATATCTTCATTCACATCGTTTTTTCGAAAGCTTCTAGGAATCTGGGCACTTATCTTGGCTTCCCGCTATTAGATAGAAAACCCTCCAAAAGACATTACCAATTTATAATTGACAAGGTCAGGAGGAAGCTTGGAAATTGGAAATTCAATCTTCTATCTAAAGCGGGTAAGCTATGCCTCATCAAATCAACCATCTCTTCAATCCCCATGTACTATATGCAATGCTTCTCCCTTCCCAAGTCTGTCATTCTCCAAATAAATAGGATTGGTGCTCAGTTCCTGTGGGGTTCTAGTATTAGACGAGGGGTTGCCCTTGTGAGTTGGAATGACATTAGTAGACCTCTATGGGACGGGGGGTTGGGTATCCACAATCTCGAAAAGTGTAACTTGATTTTGCTTTGGAGACAGTTGTGGAGGTTGATCACTTTCCCTAAAATCTTGGCTTCCATTTGTTTATGGCACAAGTACCTTCAAAGGAACTCCCCTACACTTTCCTTCAAATATGGCTCCTTCAATATGGAAAAGCTTAGGGATGGTGTGGAAAAGCTATAGGGATTCCAACTACTGGGTGGTTGGAAAGGGTGATAGTATCAATGTGTGGAGTGACAAATGGGTTGGCAATTACTCTTTATCGCAACTCCTGACTGGTCCCCCTACTAGGTCTGACTTAGAATTGAAAGTTGCGGATTGTATAAGAGATAGGGTTCTTGACTTTACTCCTCTCTCTTTCCTTATTCCCGATAAGGTTAGAGCCCTCTTTAACGTTGTTCCCCTTCCCTTTGCTGATCAGAATGACTCCCTGGTGTCTCGTTTTGAAGATAATGGTGTCTTTAACTTTAAGCTAGCATACAATTCTCTCTTTTATCCTAACCTCCATGTGGAGCAAAGTAAAGCCGTCATTAGCCTTTGGAAAGGACCCCTACCTCCCAAACAAAAGTTCTTCCTATGGCTAACTTGGAAGAATAGACTTCCATGCAACCTCACTTTAAACTCTAAAGGATTGAACCATCGACCTTTTTGTCCCTTTTGCCCAAAAAATTTGGAGAGCCCCATACACATCCTAGTTGATTGTGTTAAAGCCCAACAGGTGTGGTCTCTATTACCTATGCCTCCTCCCCCTCTTTCTTCCTCCCAAGATTTCCTCCTTTGGTTCAACTCATTTAACTCCCACTCCTTTCTTCACAATGACTTGCCTAGTAGTATTCTAGGTGCTTCCATCCTTTGGCAGATTGGAAGAGACAAAATGCTTGGGTTTTTCAATGGCGAAATGTCACAGCTCAAAAGTGCCTTCAACTAGCCATAAGTATTGCTTAGGAATGGTTCTCCATTGGACCCTCTCAATCCTCTAAACCCCTTAGCGTTTCACCAGTAGGCACTACGTTTCATCCTCGAGAATCTTCTTGGCTTCGTCCCCCTTTAGGAACAATCAAGATTAATGTGGATGCGGGTTGGGATTCACATTGTTTGTATGGTATTGGAGGTGTAGCTAGGGATCATGATGGAAGGTGGCTTGGGGGCTTCCAAGGTCGAGGGTATGCTTTTACTGTGAGACAGGCAGAACTGATAGCAGTTAGCGAAGGGTTGATCCTAGCTGTTACCAATTGTTGGCAGCGAGTTGTAATCAGCTCGGACTGCTTGGCTGTAACTAAATTGATAAATGCCCCTCACCTGTGTAACAATGATATTAGGAACTTGTTGTATGATTGCAGGGTGCTAAAGGATCTGATTTTATGGTGACAAATTCAATTCAAAGAGAGGAAGAGGAATATTGTAGCGAATGGGATTGCTAAGCATGTAAGGAAGGCCATGGTGTCCATCAATACTGCTGAAACTTTGGATCATCCACTTGACTATATTAGAAGCAAGTTTGTTAAGGACCTTTTGTATGCCTCATATGAATATGAGAGCAATGATAATTATGATGTATTCCATGAAAATGTACCATGATCACTATGCTACTGTGTTGTATCGTTACATTTATGCTTTAACTTAATATAATCTGCCCCCCTTTCATAAAAAAAAATAAATAAATAAATTCACATCGTTGTTTAATGCAATCTCCCATTAGGGTGTCTTTCGATCTTTTGTAGTCTTACGTTAAACATTTTGTTGTTTGACACCTGTAGCGATACCTAATATATAATTCTTCACTAAATTTAAAATTAACTAACAAATTATAAACCCCCAAAGTAGCAAAAGAACCCCACGACTTAATCTAATTGTGAAATTAAATTCCATATCTTCTAATTGGAGCAAATTAATCCCCTAACACTACAAGAAAAAGGGAAAATAGCGACGGATTTTTTGCGACGGAAGTAAATTCCGTCGCAAATATATAGTTTGCGACGGATTCAATTCCGTCGCAAAATTCCCTCGCAAAAAGTCGACGAACCCTTATTTTATTTTGTCACCAAAAAATTAAACCAACACTTCTTCTTCTTCTTGTTCGCCATTCTCCCTTCTCCCACAAACTAACCTAACCCAAAAACCCTCCTTCTTCTTCGCCATTCTCCTTGCTGTTCTTCGCCATTCTCCTTCTTCTTCTTCTTCGTCGGTTCGCCACCCCCAAATCATCCATCGACGCTGGCTCTTCGCTTCGGACAGGCGGCTAATGGCGACAACGACTCCACATAGTTAAGGTATTGTGTAAGATTCCTTCTGTCGCATTTGAAGTTTGATTCGAGAATCGTTCGTCTTCTCTGTAAGATTCCTCCAAAACTCTTCTATTTTTTTTCCTTTTCGAATTAGGGTTTCTAATTTAGGGTTTAATTAAATTGGGGTTTTTGATGCACAAGAATTCAGAAATCAGATTGATCAGGTTTTTCTTCCTCACTGTCGAATTTTCAGTTTAGTTTCTTATGCTTTCGATTTTGTTGTACTATCAATCATCTTCTGTTTTTTTTGTGCTACTTTTGTTGTACTTGTTCCTGCATTTGAATTAATTTCCTTTTCTTTCTTTCTTTTTTCTTTGTTTTTTTTTTAAATTTATTATTACTATTATTAATCGTGAAAATTCCTTTGTAGGATTTTAGGTTTAAACACTTGATTTGGATTTTAGGGTTTTGTTCATGATTCGAATTTTAGGGTTTTGTTCATGATTTGAATTATGCTGATTTGAATTATTGATTGTAATTTGAGTGTTTGTTGATTTTTTTAGGGTTTTCAGTTTTTAATTTGAGAATTTTGGAGTTATTAATTCCATTTCTAGGCACTATCATCCTGAAACTCTCATGGTCTAGTTGAGTTATTAATTCCATTTCTAGGCCTGAAGAAGTGTTTATTGTTTATATCGTTGAATTGGTTTAGCTGTCTTATGGTTAGCTGTCTTCGTAGTAAATCTTTGTGGAAACCGTATGTTTAGGAATTATGTTATCGGTTGTTGGTTCATATGGTTTCCTTGTTTTGAATGATTGAGCGCATTGTTGCAGGTACCTTGATATGATTCCGGGCTCCTTTGGAAGCCCGCTTTGGTTTACTGATGAAGAGTTTCAAGAATTGAAGGGAACTACTCTTTATAAAGCCAGCTTGCTGCAAGTAAGCAACATTTTAAAAGTTAATTGATTGATATTTATGTGTGCTGATATTCCTGTTTCTCTCAAAGTTATTGCTGCCTAATTACGAAATCAGCTCATGATGAGAACTTCGGATGTGCCTGATGCAGTTATGCATAAGTCTTGTTTATGTTGGAAATATATAAAACTTTTGAGTTTAAATTTGTTGTTTTACATAAGATGGAACATACTTGCATAAAGGTTTTTGGAATAATGTTTGTGCTTCACCCCTTTGGCATTTCTAAGTGGACTTGTGAATTGCAGAAAAAGAGTTTACAAACTGTCTATGAGGAGAAAGCGAAGGATCTGGTAAACAAACTTCTTATTCTGGATGGAGACTCATAAAGGTTGGTGTGGCTGTTCATTATATGTTTGTAACATTCAAAGTTAAATGGTTCATAAACAGACTTAGCCATTGTATTATACTAAACTAAGAGTTCGCACAGTGCATCATACCTTGCAAGTGCAAGTATACAAAACAACAAAAGTCAATGAAATGAATGGATAGCAAAGTATGATGATGGAATACTAGCTTGGAGGATCCTCTCTCCCCATAAATGTTCATGTACGACATGTTATCTTCCAAAAATATATGCCACACTCGCTGGTATATTCCTTGAGTTCGAATTATAGTAGCTTTGGGATCATATGTCTTGTTTTTGGTAGTATAGAAAACAAGGAGAATAGCTGTGGGTTTTGCTAAGAAAGCTTATGAGGGTTTGAGGCAAGTTGTAATCTTGTTGCTTGAGAAAGAAAGGGACAAAGGGTTGACCCAGTACCGCCTGTTTAATTTTTGCCCTGTTGTTTCTTACGTAATCAGGAGGTGCTCTTTGTAAAATTATGATGAAGCACTTATTTTGTTGCTATCTATGAAGCTCTTATTATTATTTTCATATAGTATTGCCTGTAAAGCTCTATAATTTTAGTGACACTTTTTTTCTTCTGCTTTTGTTTTCCAGTGAGGTGACTTTTGAAGACTTTCTTTGGTATGCAACTTTGAATCCTTACTTCCTTACTAATTATGTTCCATGATTAGTATTCCAAGTTGATAACTTGGATGTTCAATTCTGGATAGGTAATTTATATTACCTATGGATCATACATGCAGGGCTAATTCTGTCTTCTGGACTCGTGCATTGAACATTCCTCTTCCACAAACTTATGTATTTGGATGTATAGTTTGATGTATAGTTTTTGGAGCTGTTTTATGAGCTACCTTAATATAGTATTTGTTATAATTTTAATTTTTGGTTATTAGTATTATTCCTGCATTACAATTGTGATTTAATTTTTTTTTTCTTTTCAAAAATCGCTATTAGTATCGTTTTTTAAAAACAAACGATACTAATAGCTATTTTTTTATATTTAAAAAACCACTATTAGTATCGTTTTTGAAAAAAAAACGATACTAATAGGTTTTTTTTATATTTAAAAAACCACTATTAGTATCGTTTTTGTTAAAAATAACGATACTAATAGACTGTCTATTTGTATCGTTTTACAAGAACGATACAAATAGGTCATAAAAAACGATACTAATAAACTGTTTTTATACTAGTTTTCAGTTGCATATTTGCGACGGAATTTTCCGTCGCAAACTTCAATAGTTCCGTCGCAACTTTTTTGCGACGGAAATTCCGTCGCAAATTTAGAAATTTGCGACAAAAAATTTAGCGACGGACGTTTTGCGACGAAATTCCGTCGCAAATTGGATTTTGCGACGGAAAATGCTAAGTTTGCGACGGAATTTGTCCGTCGCAAATTAGCTGTTATCTTGTAGTGTAACTTTAGCCTGATGTGCAATTTTTATTTATTTTTTTTTTTTTGCATCAAAAAAAATTTTTTTTTTCCAAATACAATGAAAATACATACTTATACAAGTATTATACAGGCATAAACATTATAATGCCAAGTACTATTTAAATTGCAACTCATGTAAACTCATCTATCCTCCAAATCTGCATATAATTGTTTTAATTCATCATTTATGTCGATCTAAACATCTACTAGTAACCTATCATCTTCAATAGGTCAATGGCTACAGTGGACATTATTTTAACAAAAAGGATTAATGAAAGTTAATAATGTAAGGGTTGAATTTTGAAATTGGATTACATGATAGAATAACTGATTTTTAGTATAATTATCATTATTGTTATATAATATATGTATTTAGTGGATGCCCATTATACCCCTATGATTATTCTAGTATATTCTAGTTCACCAAGATGAGTTTAAGTCGTGTTTTTGGTGAAAGTTCTGTTACATGATGATTGAAAGTTAAATAAGGAATGTGAATGATGATAAGGCAAACTCAGTCCAATCTCGAGGATTGTGAATTTGAGGGTTCATTCTTTGAAATCGAATCAAATTGGGTTACTCATTGAAAGCCCTTTTTGCATCACAATCCAACCCCCCCCCCAACCCACCCCAAACCCCCCACACCCCCCCCGCAACACAACATAATGTTCTGAAAATTATATGACCAGTGCCCAAAGACTGATTGTTTTTTTTTTTTTTTTTTATTAAGCACATTTATGCCTATATAATAGTAGGGTTAGTACATCATATAATCCCTAATAAGAAAACACTTTGCCTAGAATTTAACACAATCTACTGGATCGAAAACAAAGACCCAAACAAACTAAAACAATCGAATCCCAATTCAAGAAAATTTAAACATCAAAAATGATTATGGGACTTCAGAAGAAAACCAATACTTAGACATGCTCGATTAACGTTGAACACAATCTTTTGAAGCCTTGTTCCTCATCATGTTCTACACGAGGTTTTGAGCAAAAAGCAAATCAATGAAAAGCTTAACGAAATAGAGTTTATATCATTGTTAGCTTTTAATCTCAATTGTGTTAGATGAATAAAAATTGAGACCATTTTTATAGATTAGAGAAGTATGAGATGTACTAATTAATTTTTTTGAGTGTGAATGTAGATATGTATTAGCATGGGACTTATTTGGGCTTACCTGTTGTAATTACTTTATCAAATAAATTCACAAAATATTAGAGTTAAAAAAGAGAGAAATCTATCTATAATTCAACGTACTGAACATGCAAACATAACCGGGACATCTTCAAGCACCCGTCGACTTTTTGACTTTGTCCATTGATTTTTTTTTAATAATATATGAATAAAATTTATCTTTTGTTCATCAAATTAGGTTTTTTAATGCATAAAATCATACGTTTTTTTTTACATATACCATCAAAATTTTAGGAAGATAATACATAACTCTTTTTACTAGTATATTTTACATTTGGAAACTATATTATTTCGTACCTACTCTTTTGAATGAACATATAGTCATTTGAGATCTTGTTAGATTCAGATCAATGTTAGATTACATATCGAAATAAATTTGCATAAAATCTTATCTCAAAAGTCTTAAATATATAGTTTATCTTTACAATATTATTTTTCTCTTTTAATAATATCGACGTTATTATTTAGCGATTTACTTATCCGGTGGATTTGTTTTTACATTAAATTACGTAGTTAGTAAATCATTGACAAATTTTCTATGTGTTTTTTGATATTATATAATTTTTGTATCATTTAATTTGAAAATAACTTTGTCCAAAATGGATAATACAATTTTTATTTTAAGACTTCTCTTTATTTACCCTTTTTCCCTATATCTTTTGAAAATCTATATGCACTTTTATAAATTGAAATTAGTTTATTTGTGTTTACTATTTACATTTAACATAACTAATTTAAGTTCAATTGTTTATTCTAATTTGTGTACTTTTTAGAGTTTTTTTTAAACAAAATTACTGGTATGGAGTCAAATCCCTTTATATCTCATCACTTTTATTATTATGTTATGTTTTTAATTTTGGTAATTTTGGCTAACAATATTAACTATTAATTAGTGTAGAAGAGAATAACAAATATCCTTTATGCAAACAATTTAATGCCGCCACAGTTTTCTTTTCTCTATCACTTTTTATGCAAACCTTGATAAAATAATCCCACAAATTATCCTTATAAACAACATCATTATTCTCCCTTCAAAACAAAAATAAATTTGTATAATTATTTAGTGGCCTTACCAATAAGATAGTCTTTTATTTATTTATTTACACGTACTTAAGATTTTTGGTATTGGAAAAAACTAAGACTTTGGATAAAATTATATAATGGTATAGAAAATAGGTTTAAGTAGTAGAGATTATTTGTAGGACAAATATATGTATTCATGTTATTATTTCTACGGGAGTACATACATATATATAATATAGACCATGGGAAACAATTAGGGTTTCCTTAGAGAATATACACCTAGTATCTAGAATATACAGAATAATCATCAGGGTATGATGGGCTCCCTCATACATTATTATATAACACTCCCCCTTGGATGACCATTATCGAATAGTGCCTCATTAAAACCTTACTAAGAAAAACCCTGTGGGAATAAACCTAGTGAGGAAAAGAGTACATCACTTTCGTAATACGTTTTATGGGTTGCCTCATTAAACCCTCACCAGGAAAACCCAATGTGGGCAAAACCATGGTTAAGGGAAAAAGAGTGCAACCGTATTTTCTCCCCCTAATGAATGCATACTTGAGATCTTTTAGAATAATGAGCCCAACTTTTGGTATTAGCTTCGCACTTGAAGTAGAATAAAATTCAACTTCTTGGTAGTTGATCCTTCCTTATTGGACTTCAATCTTCAAAACATGAGATAATTCATTTTCTTCATACTCTTGAAAATAATACATATTGTTGTGTTTATCATGACTTCAACTTTGTTATTGCCACAAATATTAACTTAATGCTTCTTCTGGAATTATATCAAATAACTATTAATAATTACATATGATATAATTTATGGCAACTTGATATAATCAAAATCATTATCTAATCTTATGTAATTAGTAATTTACATTTAAGTAATAATTATTTGTTTATGATTCTTCTGGACCATAAAGGATTATCCTTATATACAAGTTCTCAAATGAACAAAGATTCTGATTACACTCACATACTCAAACTTCAGTTGAGTGTGTGTAATTTAGAGTCTTAAACTCTTCAGGATTTGAGAATAATGTCACCATTGGCCATTGAGGTGTTCAAATATGTCGTATAGAACTTGAAGCACTAGATATTTTGAATATGTCTTGTACAAGTTCTTCTGAAACGTTATGCATAATTCACAACATGCAGTAAAACGCCTCCATCTGTATAATTTCATCACAAATAATTCTCATGGAGTGTAAAATTTTTAGTGTAAATCTTCATACTATTGTAAACACATCTTACTATATAATGGTCAAAATTTTACGTATATTCCAATTATTGTATAAAATTAGTACATGTATATGCTGAGAGTAAGTTTATTTTGAACAAAATTTTGGAGCAAAACATATACTACATATATAATGAGTGGTGCACTATTACTAATTGACACTGCAATGATATTCGTTTTATCTACGACTCACACATGCACATAAGGTAGACTAAAAAATCAGACACTGTACAATGTTGAATTTAAATATTGGCGGACTCTGCCTTGATGATCATCATCTTCACTTAAGTTGGCTCAAGTCCATGATATCTCGATCATTGTCGACATAAAAGAACTTTTATTTCAGATCCTGTTCTCAAATCCACTACTTTGTGCATGATGCATATAATCCTCGGGTTCACACCATAGACCGGTTACACATTTTTCAGATGTAATTGGCATGCTTTTTACAATGATTCTGATACATTGCCAAGAAAATGGTACCATGAGTCAATATGACATCTTCGTTCTTATATCATAGGCCCATCTGTTATAATTCAGATACTATAATACCACTTCCGCTGCGGCAACATTATGGCATTAAATAACCATTAACACTTTCAATAGTGTCAACCTTGCACTTTCGTGCCATATATTTCATATTTATTTTGGAACCGATCATACAACCTACACTTGCATGTGTGTAGTGATTCAAGTATTATTGCAATTTATCTCAATGTTACACAGAATATGACCAAATGTACTTTAACGGTATGTAACATGAGACATAACTGATACAATCAAACCATAGATGTGCAACTATCTTGATAAATATAGACAAAAGTTGGCAATAATCTCAATAGTCATTATAGGGATCATCACTTTATAATTTAATATTTTGCCAACTTATCCCAATTCTTCTCCCCCTAAGTTGGTAAATTTCAAAAAGGGGCATCATGTTCTTACAAACATATGTGTATGATTACATGTGCAAAAATATTTTCACCTAATAGAAGATTTATTAACAAATTTCATCGCTTAGAAGAGATATATTCAACAAACTATTTGTCTCTTCTGAGAAATATTATCTATTAAACACTCTTCTCTAACTTATGATGTACATCACATATGGGTTTATAAATTCATCATAAACTGTTCTCTTCTAGAACTAATGACAATGGGGGGACAATTATGTGTGCAGTTTTGGTTTATTCTTGTTTGCTGACATTCACAGCCCCAAAAAATGATTGTTATATAAACATAATCATGACTTAGCTTATACGCATGTAACTCCACTCAATGGTGATCTTTTGGATTGCCAATGACTTTGATAAGTAGTTTTACTCACTGTTAACATAAGGTGATTTGATAAGCCTTGTCACATAGTATAGACACATATAAGCTATTTTTATGACTTCTGTCACTCATTGCATATCATATCCAAAGTTGATCAAAAATAGAATTTCCTTTTCTTGAAATTTTCTTAAAAGTCACAATCCAATATAGCTCAATTTCAAGTTTCGTTAATTATGTCTTGCCTTCAAAACATTCACATATCGAACATAAGAGAGCGTCAGCACATTATTTTCATATCAAATTGAACTTCAGGTTTCCCTACGGGTGATTATACTATACATTAAACCTGGATGGCCTAATTGAATTATCACATCCATCACTTCTAAATTCTGGTCAGTTTTCAAACAATAGTGATCAACTTTATTATACCTACTCCATGCATGGCCATGATGATTAATGATGTGATATAAGAACACTATATATAGCAAGTGTTTATTTCTATACTTGGCAAGACATACTTTAATGCAACAATTATTATTCTACTCTGTATGAGGCAGCATTGATTATATTATCATGATACATGTTAATGAAGTTTGGACATATTATACTCTTCTAGAGTATTTTATATAATCTTGACACATATCAATTTTACTAAACAACTAAAATATATCTAATGAAATTCATCATAACGTATCATTTTCTTTCATATCAACGATATTATGTTCATAACGAATAGGTCTACCACGTTTTTGGTTTTAATCTATGTTTGTGAGCAACTTGTGTTGCCTCTACACAACATTAAATTTTAATTAGGGCACAATAATTGATTCATAATCAATGACATTCTAAATCATCATATCCATCTTCAGGATGTATCATTATTCTAAACATTTTAACTATCTTGTTGCCTCTATCAACAAACTGACCACAAGTGTATTTTATAACTCACAGAATAAAAATACTATCTCCCCCCTAATCCGTGCATATAGGGGCATGAAATTAGTCCCAACAACATTTAATCTCATATTCTTCTTAAACCACGAATTCTTTAGGCAATGTCATGTACCATGTAAAGTATTATTCATAAAACTCACATTTTCTCACATTATTCAAATGTGTTTCACACAAGTTATTCCTTCAATGATACAATTTCTCATTCATTTCTAAAAAATGAGATAATCAGTTATCTATGCATCATTAATACTCACTTATAGTAATTTTGTTATCTTGAATTTACCCAAGGATTGCATATCAATTTACTCAAATACTTCGAATATATTTCGCAGGACAATTGGCACATGAAACATATTGTTTTACTAGGGTGAATAATTTAAGCATAGTGTAAAAACTCAAAAAATCTATGTCATGTAATATCTTCAAATTAATCTTGAGGATTTAGGAATAATCTTTGTAAATTTAAGGAACACCATTTCCATATTGTCTTTCATTCGTCATAAAATACTAAGGGACTTCATGATCATACATCAAATCTCATGTTCAATTTTTCATTATTCCACTACTTGTAGGTATATATACCACATATTATTAAATCAACACATATCAAAAGATTTAAAACTAAACAAAGTCATGGAAATCCTAAGTGTCTCCTCAGAATTATCATTATTATACCCCAATTTAATTATTGAACCAATTATATTCATGTCAAGAGAAAAAAAAATTGTTCACAGTTTTCTGGTGTTCATATCTTTTCTTTCAAATTATTCCAAAGCACCATTGGATCTTTTACATTAAATATTCAGTTTTAGAGACTGTTAAGGTGATGGCTTTAGCCTTATCTTGATTAGATTCTTTATTTTCACCATTGATAGTATTACGAAGACCCCTTTGCAGCAAATGCATTTCAGTAGCATCTAGTACCCAAGTAAATAATTTTTTTTCTGGTGATACAAGAGCCACAACTTCAAATTTTGCAAGATTAGACATATACACTACACAAATAATAAATCATAAGCATCACGACTTTTTACAAAACAAATAGCGTTATAATATAAAGATGAAAGATAATTAATAATAAAAAGGAAAGAATATGGGATAATAAAATTAGACAATAAATGGACTATTAATTTATTGACACGTTAATGTTAGTAGTTTACTTTTAGCAGCAATAATTAGTGTGACTAGTAAAAATTTTCATATTATGACATGTATTACATTGAATGGTTATTAACAAGGCAACATACTCACCTCCTATTAATATTATCATATTGTCATCCATCATCATCATCTTTTTTTTTTTTTTCAACTAGTCTACGCCCAAATAAGGTGCCAAGTTGGTGGTCGTACAAATCTGAGTACTAACTCTACTATTATACTTGCACTTAAAATTTGGGCGGAATTGAAAATCCCATGAATTTGATAAAAACCTATGTGTGTATGACAACTAAGGCTAAACTTGAATAGTGGAATTGGAAATTCATGAGAATTAAATACCGTCAGACATGAAAATTAAATTACCAAGAGTCCCACATGGGTAACTTATATTCTCATGAATTAAAAACCCTCAAATTAACAAAACAAAGTAAATAAAATTCCCATGAATTTTATGTGAAAAGTTGTTGATCCTACTTTCTAAGGCATATAGTATCTTATGTATATCACATATAATATATGCAGTTACATATCAAGATATAATATCACATGTAATTAATTACTAACATGATGATACAAATACAATTGTTCATCAACTCCCTTCTAACTAATAAACAGAATAACATGATGATGAAACAAAAACGTCATCTACTTTCAAGTCATTAAATAATAAGGTTAAACTTGTTAGCTAAAGAATTAGAACTAGAGATATGCGTACCTTAAGAAGTGTAGCTTTCAATATTGTAGATAATCGTGCTGATAACGTGTTATAGAAAATAGGGTTTAAGTAGTAGAGAGTATTTGTAGGACAGAATAGTATGTATTCTGTTATTATTTCATAAGGAGTAACATACATATATATATAGACATGGGAAACAATTAGGGTTCCTAGAGACATTATCCCAATATTAT
>PYUH01001057.1:2160-49986 GCA_016808085.1 Suaeda aralocaspica
TTGTTGTTGTTGTTGTTGTTGTTGTTATTGTTGTTGTCGTTGTTGTTGTCGCTGTTGTTGTTGATGTTGGCGTTGTTGTTGTTGTGGTTGTTGTTGTTGTTGTTGTTGTTGTTGGTGTTGTTGTTGCTGTTTTTGCTGTTGTTGTTGTTGTTGCTACTGTTCTTGCTGTTGTTGCTGTTGTTGGTGTTGTTGTTGTCGTTGTTGTTTTTCTTGTGATTGTTATTGATGTTGTTGTTGTTGATGTTGTGGTTGTTGTTGTTGTGGTTGTTACTGTTGTTGTCGTTGTTGTTGTTGTTGGTACTATTTTTGTTGTTTCTGTTATTGTTGTTGTTGTTGCTGTTGTTGTTGTTGTTGTTGTTGTTGTTGTTGTTGTTGTTGTTGTTGTTGTTGTTGTTGTTGTTGTTGTTGTTGTTGTTGTTGTTGTTGTTGTTGGTGTTGTTGTTGCTGTTTTTGCTGTTGTTGTTGTTGTTGCTACTGTTCTTGCTGTTGTTGCTGTTGTTGGTGTTGTTGTTGTCGTTGTTGTTTTTCTTGTGATTGTTATTGATGTTGTTGTTGTTGATGTTGTGGTTGTTGTTGTTGTGGTTGTTACTGTTGTTGTCGTTGTTGTTGTTGTTGGTACTATTTTTGTTGTTTCTGTTGTTGTTGTTGTTGTTGCTGTTGTTGTTGTTGTTGTTGTTGTTATTGTTGTTGTTGTTGCTGTTGCTGTTGGTGTTGTTGTTGTCGTTGTTGTTGTAATTGTTGTTGCTGTTTTTCTATTGTTTTAGTTGTTGTTGATGGTGGTGGGGGTGTTGTTGTGGTTTCTGTTGTTGTTGTTGCTTTGGTTGTTGTTGTTGTTGTTGTTGTTGTTGTTGCTGTTGTTATTGTTCTTGTTGTTGTTGTTGTTTTTGTTGTTGTTGATGTTGTTGTTGTCGCTGTGGTTGTTGATGTTGTTATTGTTGTTGTGGTTGTTGTTGCTGTAGTTGTTGTTGTTGTTGTGATTGTTGTTGTTGTTCCTGTTCTTGCAGTTGTTGCTGTTGTTTATGTTGTTGTTGATATGGTAGTTCTGGTTGTTGTTATTGTTATTGTTGTGGTTGTTGTTGTTTTTGTTGTGTTTGTTGTTGTTGTTGTTGTTGATGTTCTTGTTGTTGTTGTTTCTGTTGTTGTTGTTTTTGTTGTTGTTGGTGTTGTTGTTGTTGATGTTGTTGTTGTTGTTGTTTCTGTTGTAGTCATTGGTGTTGTTGTTGTTGTTTCTGTTGTTGTTGTTGCTGTGGTTGCTGTTGTTGTTGTTGTTGTTATTGTTGCTGTTGTTATTGTTGCTATTGTTGTTGTTGTTTTTGTTGTTGTTGATGTTGTTGTTGTCACTGTGATTGTTGTTGTTGTGGTTGTTGTTGTTGTTGTGATTGTTGTTGTTGTTGCTGATGTTGTTGTTGTTCTCACTTTGTTGTTGCTACTGTTCTTGCGGTTTGTTGCTGTTGTTGTTGTAGTTTCTGTTGTTGTTGGTGTTGTTGTTGTGGTTGTTGTTGTTGTTGTGATTGTTATTGTTGTGGTTGTTGTTGTTGCTGTTGTTGTTGTTGTGATTGTTGTTGTTGTTGCTGATGTTGTTGTTGCTGTTGTTGCTGTTGTTGTTGTTGTTGCTACTGTTCTTGCGGTTGTTGCTGTTGTTGTTGTTGTTTCTGTTGTTGTTGGTGTAGTTGTTGTCGTTGTTGTTTTTGTTGTGATTTTTATTGATGTTGTTGTTGTTGCTGTCGATGTTGTTGCTGTTGATGTTGTTTCTATTCTTTCCGTTGTTGTTAATGTTGTTGTTGTCGACGCTGTGGTGGTGGTGGTTGTTGTTGTTGTTGTTGTGGTTGTTGTTGTTGCTGTAGTTGTTGTTGTTGTTATTGTCGTTGTTGATGTTGTCGTTGTTGGTGTTGTTGTTGTTCTTGTTGTTGTTGTTGTTTTTTCTGTAGTTGTTGTTGTTTTTGTTGTTGTGATTGTTGTAGTAGTTGTTGTTGTTGTTGTTGTTGGTTTTGTTTTTGTTGTTGTTGTTGTTGTTGTTGTTGTTGTTGTTGTTGTTGTTGTTGTTGTTGTTGTTGTTGTTTTTGTGGTCGCTGTTGTTGTTGTTGTTGCTTTTGTTTTTGTTGTTGTTGTTTTTGTTGTAGTTGCTGTTGTTGATGTAGTTGTTGGTGTTTTTGTTGTCGTTGTTGTTTTTATTGTGCATGTTGTTGTTGTTGTTGTTGTCGCTGTTGTTGTTGTTGATGTTCGTGTTGTTGTTGTTGTTGCTATGGTTGTTGTGGTTGTTGCTATTGTTGTTGTTGTTGGTTGTTTTGTTGTTGTTGTTGTCGTTATTGTTTTTGTTGTTGTTGTTGTTGTTGTGGTTAATGCTGTTGTTGTTGTTGCTGTTATTGGTGGTTACTGTTAAGATTGTTGTTGTGTTTGCTCCTGTTTTTGTTCTCGTTGTTGTTGTTGTTTTTGTTGTTGTTGTCGTTGTTGTTATTGTTGTTGTTGTTGTTTTTTTTGTTGTTGTTGATGTTGTTGCTATTGTTGTTGTTGTTGTTGATGTTATTGCTATTGTTGTGGTTGTTGTTGTTGTTACTGTTGATGTTGTTGTTGCTCCTGTTGCTATTGCTGTTGTCGTCGTCGTCGTAGTTGTTGATGTTTTTGTTGTTGTTGTTGCTCCGGTTGCTGTAGTTGTAGTTGTTGTTGGTGGTGGTGTGGTTGTCGTTTTCGTTGTTGTTGTTGTTGTTGTTCTTGCTGTTGTTGTTGTTGGTGGTGTTGTTGTTGTTGTTGTTGTTGTTTCTGTTGCTGTTGTTGTTTCTGTTCTGGCTGTTGTTGTTGTTGCAGTTGTTGATGTTTTTGTTGTTGTTTTTGGTTTTATTGTTGTTGTTGTTGTTTCTGTTGTTGTTGGTATTATTTTAGTTGTTGTCGTTGTTGGTTTTTTTGTGATTATTGTTGTTGTCGTTGTTCTTTTTGTTGTGATTGTTGTTATTGTTGTAGTTGATGTTGTCGTTGTTCTTTTTGTTGTGATTATTGTTGTTGTTGTTGTTGTTGTTGTTGTTGTTGCTATGGTTGTTGTGGTTGTTGCTATTGTTGTAGTTTCTATTGTTGTTGTTGCTGGTTTTGTTGTTGTTGTTGTCGTCGTTGTTGTTGTTGTTGTTGTGGTTAATGCTGTTGTTGTTGTTGTTGTTGTTGTTGTTGTTGTTGTTGCTGTTATGATTGTTGTTATTGTTGTTGTTGTTGTTGTGTTTGCTCCTGTTTCTGTTCTCGTTGTTGTTGTTGTTGTTGTTGTCGCTGTTGTTGTTGTTGTTGTGGTTAATGTTGTTGTTGTTGTTGTTGCTGTAATTGGTGGTTGGTGTTATGATTGTTGTTGTTGTTGCTGTTATTGTTGTTGTTGTTGTTGTTGTAGCTGTTGTTGTTGTTGCTGTTGTTGTTGTTACTGTTGATGTTGTTGTTGCTCTTTTTGCTGTTGCGGTTGCTGTTGTCGTCGTCGTCATTGTGTAAAACCGGATAATCTTTGCACCATATATTTTGTAATCTGATTTCTAGTCTAAATCTTAGATATTTTGAGAAACAAATCTAAGGACCATATTTCCGAAAAACTAACTCAAGTTGACCAAGTCAAACAACACGGAAATCACCGTTGACAACGTTGCCCAAATCTTCAAAAATCTTTCAAAAATCCCGCCATATAACTCGCTATATTTCCCTTTGATTTTTGATGGACTTCCGTTTTCAAGAACTTCAAGAAACCCTTTAAGCTTCAATCTTTATTTCAAGAAACCTTCAATTCTGTGTTTCCCATGCTTGATTCCATCAACCATGACTCATAAACTAAATAAGAAAATCACAAAACACCATATGGTAAAACCCTATCAAATGAAGTGGGAAAAAAACCCATATAGCTCAACACTCCTAAACTACTAACTATGCTTGCTTGATATTTACGTGAGGAAGCTTGTACATGTTACCATGCACACGTAAAAATCCACCCTAGCCAACCCTAGAAGCCTTGTGTCTCCATAAGCCACTAACTCTCCCATGGTTGCATCTTGTTTTCCACCTTCAATCAAACCCTCGAAGTTTTGTTCATTGACATTGATATTCGTATCATCTTCTTCAGAAGAGTTTGTCCTCAAACCTCGAAGTTGGTCATCAGGAACATAAGGAGCTAAATCACCAATGTTGAAAGTAGCATGAACTCCATATTCTCCTGGCAACTCTAATTTGTATGCATTGTCCCCCACCTTACTTATGATTTTGAACGGTCCATCACACCGAGGCATAAGCTTATTCTTCCGTTGATTTGGGAACCTTTCCTTTCTCAAATGTAGCCAAACCAAATCCCCTTCCTTGTAAACATGTTGTGATTTGTGTTTGTTTGCTCTTGCCTTGTAAATATCATTTACCTTTTCAATTCTAGCCCTTACTTCTGCGTGAAGCTTTTGCATGTAATCAACCTTTGTCTTGGCATCCTTGTGTACCAACTCCCCTTTAGGAATACTTACAAAATCAATTGGTAACTTAGGGTTGATTCCATAGACAATTTCGAAAGGTGAGTGTTTAGTAGCATAAGTAGGTGATCTATTGTAAGCAAACTCAGCATGAGCAAGTTTCAAATCCCAATCTTTTTGTGTTTTACTAACCAAACCACGCAAAAGAACCCCTAGTGTACGATTTGTCACCTCTGTTTGGCCATCTGTTTGAGGATGATAAGATGTGCTAAATAAAAGTTTCGTACCTATCAATCTCCAAAGTGACTTCCAAAAGTAGCTCATGAACTTTGTGTCTCTGTCACTTACAATGGTTTTTGGAACCCCATGTAACCTTATTATGTCTCGAAAATACAAGTCAGCTACATTCATAGCATCGTCGGTCTTGTGACATGGTGTGAAATGAGCCATCTTTGAAAACCTATCAACCACTACCATGATTGCGTCCTTGCCTCTTGCTGTCCTTGGTAACCCTACAATGAAATCCATAGAAACATCCTCCCAAGGTCCCTCTGGCACTGGCAATGGAGTGTAATAGCCTTGATGGAAGGCCGCCTTTGCCTTTTGACAAGTAGCACATTGAGCAATTATAGCTTCAACATCAACAATCATCTTTGGCCAATAGAAATGTTCTTGCAACATGGCTAGTGTCTTTGTAATTCCAAAATGTCCAGCAATACCTCCTCCATGAGCCTCCCTTACTAACAACTCACGTATAGAACACTTAGGTATGCACAATAGATTACCTTTAAACAAAAACCCATCATGTAGCACATAGGAACTCATAGAACCCTTTGAAAGTTGCGCCATTATTGGTCCAAAATCTCCATCTTGCTCGTAAAACTGAATTATCAACTCTAAACCAAGTAACTTGAAGTTCAAAACACCAAGCAAAGTATACCTTCTTGACAAAGCATCAGCAACAACATTAGACTTCCCCGTTTTGTACTTTGAAGAGAAGTGAAAAGATTGCAAAAATTCAACCCATTTAGCATGTCTTGGATTCAATTTTTGTTGACCATTAATGTGCTTCAATGCTTCATGATCAGAGTGTAGTATGAAGTGATTAGGCCTTAAATAATGACTCCAATGATCCAAAGCTCTAATAATGGCATAGAACTCCTTGTCATATGTAGAATAGTTCAGTTTAGCACCATTCAACTTCTCACTAAAGTAAGCAATTGGCCTCTTCCCTTGGACTAGAACAGCACCAATTCCAACCCCACTTGCATCCGTCTCTACTTCAAATGGTTTAGAGAAATCTGGTAAGGCTAGTATAGGTGTGTTACAAAGCAACTTCTTAATCAATTCAAAAGCTTCTTGTGCCCCCTTAGTCCACTCAAACTTAGGCTTATCCTTCTTAATGCATTCGGTTATAGGAGCAACAACAGATGAAAAATTCTTCACAAACCTCCTATAGAACGAGGCTAACCCATGAAAAGCACGTACTTCAGTCACGTTTTTTGGTGTTGGCCATGATTTTATAGCTTCCACTTTAGATGGATCAACAGAAACCCCATCTTTGGACACAATATACCCCAAAAACGTCACACTTGGTACCATGAAATAACACTTTTCGAGCTTAGCATAGAGCTTTTGTTCTCGTAATGTCCCAAACACACTCCTTAGATGGCTTAGATGATCATTAACACTCTTGCTATACACCAAAATATCATCTAAATATACCACTACAAACTTACCAATGTATGGCTTTAAAACCTCATTCATCAACCTCATAAACGTACTAGGTGCATTAGTTAACCCAAAAGGCATGACTAACCATTCATAAAGCCCTAGCTTTGTTTTAAAACCTGTTTTCCATTCATCACCTTCCTTCATTCGAATCTGATGATATCCACTCCTTAAATCAATCTTTGAAAATAATTGAGAACCATGTAATTCATCTAGCAAATCATCCAATCTAGGTATAGGAAACCTATACTTGACGGTTATATTGTTAACTGCCCTTGAATCAATACACATTCTCCAAGTCCCATCCTTCTTAGGTACTATTAATGTAGGCACAGCACATGGACTCATGCTCTCTCTCACGTACCCCCTCTCCATTAATTCCTCAATTTGCCTTTGTATCTCCTTTGTCTCCTCTGGATTACATCTATATGCAGGCTTGTTAGGAATTTGAGACCCAGGAATAAGATCAATTTGATGTTCAATCCCTCTTATTGGTGGTAATCCTGGTGGCAACTCATTAGGAAACACATCTGAAAACTCATTCAACATAGGATGCAAAACCCTAGGAATCTCTGGGGCTTCATCTTGTACCTCTTTGGCTAACAACATATAAGACATAGAACTTGTTTTCAACTCCCTTTCTAACTCCTTTCCACCCACCAACAAAACACCTTTAGAATTACCCATGCTTGTTTTAGGTTTAGAAATCATCAAGGGTTTCAATGCATATGATTTCTCATTAGGGTTCTTGCGCACAATATAGACATTTGTTCTCCCATTAAACTTCACAAAACGGTCATATTGCCAAGGTCTACCCAATAATATATGACAAGCATCCATAGGACAAACATCACAAAGTACTTGATCCTCAAATTTACCAATTTTAAACGCAATCAAGGCTTGTTTGTTTACCTTAACATCACTTGTGTTGCTAAGCCAATGTAGCTTGTATGGTTGAGGATGTATCTTTGTAGGAATTGCGAGCTTTTCCACCAACAACGTAGATACTACATTTGTGCAACTTCCAGTATCTATGATTACATCACAAAGCTTGCCTTGAACATTACACCTTGTGAGAAAAATTTTATCCCTTTGACTCTCCAAAGGTTGTGCACTTTGAGATTGTAATACCCTACGTAACACCAAGGATTGGCCTTGTGTTTCTGGTTGGACTTCCTCCGTGTCTTCCTCCATATTTTCATCATTGCCATACTCTTCCTCTCCCTCATCCCCATACATCTCCTCCTCTTCTTCAAGGCCTTCCCCATCTACCCAATTTCGAGTTGTTGTAACCCTAGCATGAGGACAATCTCTTTGAATGTGACCTTGCCCTTTACACTTGAAACACACAATGCGTGAATCACTACTTTGGGGCTTTGAAGATGAACTCTTATCCTTGATGAAAGGGGGTTTAGTAACCTTATCAAAGTTTGGTTTTTGAGGAAAAGTATCACGCTTTTCTTTAGAATCATAGGTTTTGAAGTATGTCTTTGTTTTGCGTGCAACTTGTTTCTCAACCCTTGCTGCCACTCTACAAACTTCATCAAAGGTCCAATAAGGTTGTAATTCGACCTTCTCCC
This sequence comes from Suaeda aralocaspica, assembly GCA_016808085.1. Lineage (NCBI taxonomy): Eukaryota > Viridiplantae > Streptophyta > Magnoliopsida > Caryophyllales > Amaranthaceae > Suaeda > Suaeda aralocaspica. Next base: position 9,881 of record PYUH01001057.1, read on the forward strand.
TTATATTTTCATCTAGACCAGCCACAAAACGAGCCACTTTGTGGTCCTCCTTCTCTTCCAAATCACAAATCATGATCAATTTTTCAAACTCCACAATGTATTCATCAACCGTTTTTCTATCTTGTTTTAATGTATGCATCTTGATGAAATTGTTTTGTTCGAAATCTTGAGGAACAAAACGTTTCCTCATCTCCCTTTTCAATTTGGACCATGAAGATATTTTTGATCTACCTTCTTTCCTTCTCTTTCTTTGTAAACCCTCAAGCCATAAACTTGCATAGGAAGTGAGTTTTAATTCCGCCAATTTATAGGACTTATGATCATCATATTCTTTGTAACGAAAAATCCTCTCAACCCTACGAATCCAATCTAGAAATTTTTCAGGATCCATACCTCCATTAAATTCAGGAATTTCGAGTTTAAGATTTCGATCATCATCCCTCATCTTTCCCTTACGTTTGTGCCTTGATCTTGGTTCCTCATCGTCACTAGAACTTGATGAGTATCCCTTTTTTGGTTTACGTACACTCCTCACACTTTCTTGCTCACTTGAACTTGATGATGAGCCATCCTCTTGTTTAGATTTAGTAGGAGTTTTCTTGGTAGAAGCCATGATGGTTAGGACTTCATCTAAACGAGCCTTTAACTCGTCAATCTCCCCTTGCATACGTAGCTCTTTTGCTTGAGCCAAGCTCAAACCTTTCGTGAATCCTTGTGGATGTTCGTCTCCACCTTCTTGAGCCATGAGAATTGATATTGAACACTTGAGATTGAACGAATCTCTCAACGAAAGCACCAAATGTTGATGTGAATTTTGTTATAAACAAACGCTACTCACACAAAATAAACTTAGACTTCAAATTTGATAAAGCAACGCACCACAAATCCGAACTTCTAAGGCGAATAATTAGTAGAATTTGATTAAAGCAAAGCACCCTCAAATCCTAAGAACTATCCTCACGTGAGATAAAGCTCAAAGCACCACTCACTCGTCGAATTCCTCACAAGAAATCCTCACAAAATTTTGTTTACTTCGTGAAACAATAAACCGGAAAACAACTTGTGTTTAATCAATCTAATCTGAATTTTATTGATGTATTTTACATCCTATTTATAGCTAAACATATCACACAATATTCGAGTATCCTAAACAAATCCTAACTACTCTAGATTTATGGTATAACAAACTAAGATTAGGATAACAAGATAATCTCCTCAAAACCGGATACAATCTTTGCGCCATATATTTGTAATCTGATTTCTAGCCTAAATCTTAGATATTTTGAGAAACAAATCTAAGGACAATATTTCCGAATAAATAACTCAAGTTGACTAAGTCAAACAACACGAAAAACACCGTTGACAACGTTGCCCAAATCTTCTAAAATCTTTCGAAAATCCCGTAATATCACCCGCTATATTTTCCCTTGATTTTTGATGGACTTCCATTTTCAAGAACTTCAAGAAACCCTTTGAGCTTCAATCTTTATTTCAAGAAACCTTCAATTTTGTGTTTCCCATGCTTGATTCCATCAACCATGACTCATAAACTAAATAAGAAAATCACAAAACACTATATGGTAAAACCCTATCAAATGAAGTGGGAAGAAAACCCATATAGCTCAACACTCCTAACTACTAATTATACTTGCTTTGATTTTTACGTGAGAAAGCTTGTACATGTTACCATGCACACGTAAAAATTCACCCTAGCCAACCCTAGGAGCCTTGTGTCTCCATAAGCCACTAACTCTCCCATGGTTGCATCTTGTTTTCTCCCTTCTATCAAACCATCGAAGTTTTGTTCATTGATATTCGTATCAACCATGAACATAAATTAATTAAAACTAGAATTAAACTACATTAATTACTAATAAAACTAAGATAAGAACTAATTTAACAAAACTAATTAAACTAAACTAAAAAGTAATAAATTAAAGAGATTCATGAACTAAAGAGAAATGAAAAGCAAAAGGAAAGGAATTACCAAAAGATTGATTGAATTGCATAAATCGAAATCGAATCGTCAAGAACAAACTAGTTGCTTCTAAAATTCTAAAGAGAGAAGTGTTTTAGGATTTCTAAGTCTAAAATTATGCTAAAAAATAGTTAGGGACGTGCCCCATACACATAAGGTATTTATAGTAGTTAGGTTTTAATTAAAATAAACCCACGAACTAAAGAATTGGAAAAATCTTCGTCGGGCTGCAAACGAGGCTTCCTGCGCCCGCATAGAACAAAAATCATTTGTTCCATGCGCCCTCATGAAGAGTATTTAGTGACTTCTGATGCTTCTGATGTATTCTGCGGGCGCATAGAAGAAAGGATGTTTGAAGGTTGCGCCCGCACGGAATTTCCTGGGCTAATTTTTGACGAACTTCTTAAATTCTTCATTCGATTCTTTCAAATCTCATTCGTAGCTTCTTGTACCTTTGCACGCATCCCGAGGCAAGTACATTTTGAATCGTTTTAGCTTCAGTGACTTCGTATCCCTATTACGCTCCTGTAACATATAAAAACAAACTGGAAACCACGTGTAATAACCGAGGAATCATAAAATAACCGTAAAAAGCTCTTAAAATCTATTAAAGATGCTAAAACCGTTCCAAAACGTAACTTAACATCAAAGGATGATACTTAATCAAAACAAAGCCACGAACGCAACTATCTAGCACATAAATCAACTGAAAATGAGGGATAAACACAACATAAAACACGTATATCAGATCAAAAGCTTCGGTATTCATAGCCATGAGCACCACTTGTTCGGATGGTGGAGCACGTTCTAGCCCGAAGAGCAATCCAAGGCCTTGTGCATCGAGATCATCCAGTTCGGATTTCCTTTTAGTGCTTGGAGAGGCCTTATCTTCAAGGTTAATGTAATACCCCACATTTTCACGTATTTAAAAAAAGTATTTTTTTAGTATTTCATGCGTATAATCTTCGTATTTTATTCGTATAATTTTAATACTTTTATTAAAAATTATGTTCAATAGAGGTATTAAATAAAGAGAAATTAATAAAATATAGTTTTGTTTAAAAGTAATTATTTGTGTTTTTATATAATATTTTTATGGTTAAAAAATATTTTAAAAGCTTCTAAAAATAGATTATAAAGGTTTCCTAATTTACTTAAGAGTGTTTATAGGCCTCACCAAAATCCTACTTTGGGGCCTGTAAATACCCTACAAAACCTAAAATTCCAACTTTTCCTGATCATACTAGTCAGTTAGGATTCCAAAAATTTAGAGAGAAAAGGGAGAAAAAAAAAGGGGTTGCAATTTACGAACAAAAAAAAAGTCGGAAGTGTAAAAAAAATAAAATTTGGGAAATTGCCTTGGGATCCGTGCCCAGTTGGACCCACCACCGCCGGCCACGCAAGCCACCGCGGCACCACCGCCGGCCACCTGCAGCCACCAGACCTCCTCTCCTAATTTTGGTATTTTTTTGAAACTTATTAAAAAAAATTCTCCTTTATTATTGATTCAATCTTGCAAATTTATGATTATAATTATGTTAATCATGTTTTTATAAGTTTAATTATGTTTTTTGTATAAGTATGAATTGTTTTTAAGGCATGAATTAATTTTGGTGATCATGAAATTATAAATTAGGGTTTGAAAATTTATAAAGCTATGATTTTTATGAATTTTTGTGTTCCAAACTTTAATGTTATTGTCATAGATTATTTTTGGGTGAATTTTATGATGATGTTATTAAGTTTAGATTGATTTTTAAGGGTTTTAAACTTGTTTTATAAAGCTGTACAAATTTTATAATCATGAATTTGAGTTGAATAAATATTATAAACATGTTTTAACATATGAAAAATTGTTCTAAAGCCTAGATTGACTTCATAAACATGTTAGTAGATTGTAGAAGTGTTTTGACATGAAATCATGATGTTTTCATGAGTTTTCATGACTATAAAGTTTAGAAATAAATCTGAAATTTTAATAAAAACAAGTTAAATTGAGTTTTAAGTGTCCAAATTGCACTAGTATGATCACACATCAATTCTATGATGAAATATATAAATTTTAGTATGTTTTACAGTGTTTAAGAGTGGTTTTAAACATGTTTAACATGCTGTCCAGATTTTATAAATTAATTAAATAGCCTTTTAAAGTATGTAAACTGATCATGTAAGTTAGGTAATACATTATATGATCAATTTGTGTCATTTTCGGAAGTTTTCAAGGATTTTTAATAAATTTAGATTGTTGTCCACTTTTCTAAAGTGGCATGAAAATTTTATTAAGGTTTATAAAGTATAATCAAGTCCCGAAAACTAAGTAGAATTGCAATAGAGAAGAAAATTGAAGTATGGAATTGAATAGAGACCGAATAAGGAATGTTTTGGACAAAGTTTCCAAATTTAGAAGTTGGTTATGGTTGTTGTAGAATTTAGTCAACAAGGTTTTAATTTAGTTCGGTTTTCCTTGTGTAGGAGACTTTGAATTAGTCCACTTCTAGATGTTGTGGCGGAGCACAGCTATTATACAAGGTATGTAAGTACTAAAGGCAAACATAGGAGTTAGAATGCATGCTTGAGAAATTCTTGTTTACATGAATCTTGTATGCGTGTTCTGGATCATGAATTTATATGCATGACAAGTTGTTAGTAGCATGTTTTTAATGTTTAATGACATTCCATGTTAAATAGAAAGTTTAATTTTCATAAGCTTGAATTGGAATGTTCTGATCAATATAGTTTGGCCAACAGTTTTATGAATAAAGGAAAGAAGTTAAGTCTAAGTTGATTAGATACTTAATCAACAAGAAAGGTAGTCGTGAATTTGTTCACATGATTAATAGAAGTAATGAGCAATTATTTTACAGATAATACCACTCACAGTTTAATGTGTGGTCAAGAAGAAAGTAAGTTATTAGCCACTCACAGTTAATGTGTGGTACAGGAGTTTCAGTTTAATTAAAGGACTCACATAAGTTAATTTGGAATCACCTTAAAACAAAGATAATGAATATGGTTGCTTGTTTGTATGCATGTCTTTATGTGATGTTGCATGAGAGTCAAAACATTGTTAAACCTGTTAATCACGTAAAGTGTAAGAGGATTCGCAGCAATACTCTTGGAACGTATATACCTTGAGTATGAACAATGGGGGGAGTCGTATGGAACAGTGATCTATGACTTCTAATTGGAGTACAAGACGTTGTACTCTTTTTTTTTTTTTTAAATGCGCTGGATATCCGTCACCTCGTGTGACATAGGTAATACCTTCTTGGAGTTGCTCCCAAGTTGGTGCCCAAAAGGGCGANTGCCTAATTAGGCGATTTTAAAGGAATGGAAACCCGTTTGATGCCGAATCCAAAAGTTAAATATAATAATAATCTTATTGAGTCCATGTACAGGTAAGAAGGTTGTCAAAGGTAAGTTGAGTGCATGTTTTATTTCTTATTGTTATTGCATTGTCTTTAGTAGTTATGTATTCAGCTTTGTTGACTGTTTGTTTTGTGTGCATGGCTTTGTCTTGGACTTGGCCCTACGATGACCCACTTGTGGTGAATAGTTGTCTAGTAAAAGGAAAGCTCAGGTACAAATGGGCATAGGTCATTTCATGATGGGATGGAGTGAGAGCGCTTGCTGTGGTTGTAGTTTTGCTTTATTTCAATTGTTTATAGAGACTAACGTTTATTTAGTTGTTTGGATTTTGAAAGACATCTGATTAGTAATTTTGGTTTTGGTTTTTAAAGGGCCGTTAATATTGTTCCGAAGTATAATAAATTTAAAGTTGATTTTATTTTAAAGTTGTTTGAAGTTTAGTTTTAAATTGTTTTGGTTTTTAAGACTTCCGTTGTAGTACTTTGATAAATGCCTTAGCCGTTATCATGGTGGTGGTAATACTTTGGTTTTTGCATATATAGTAGTTTAATAAACGTAATATCTACTAATCTCACATGTTTTCCTGGAAAAATACGAAGTAGGAAGTTAGGGAAAATCCAGGGTGTTACAAAGTGGTTACCAGAGCTTTGATTTTAAAAATGAATTTATATTTTTGGGTGTACCCTAAGTTTTATTTTTGGAAAGAGAAATTTCTTAAATTGAAAACTTTTGAAAATGGAATATTTCTAAAAATAGTAATTTCCTAAAATGGAAAGTTTTGTAAAATAAATTATGTGTGCAGGTATGCAAGGAATTCAGGTATGTATTATGTGTTATTGCTTTAATACCATTTGGTGAGTTTGAGTAGGAAGTTGGGCACGTAGGATGGACTTTGTTTCTGTTCTTTCATGCATTGAAGTTTATAATCAAGATGATGCTTATGTTAGTTGGGTGTAAATATATTATATGTTAGCCACCAGACTTTCTTTTTGCAGAACTGTTAGTTGTTTGTTTGTTTTGTTCTTTTGGGAAGGATGGACCATTAGTTTTAAGTTTTATCCAGGATGACACATAATATGCCTAGTAAGTATACTCAAATGGGGACATTGGAGAAGAAAGATTATGATAGTCCACCTCAGTACGTTATGAAGATACGGTTCTACCGTTGGTACATGAGTACGGTGTTGAAGTTACCACAATGGGATCAACCTGAACAAGTAGCAACTTTGATTGTTAGGTGTTTACCCGACCGTTCACCCTACTTAGAAATTAAGGTGAAGTTTAGTGATTTTCATTTTCTTGGAGGCCTTCCAAACTATTCTAAGTATAAGGATGTTGTTGGTCAATGGGGTTGTGATTGGAGGTTCTTGGAGGGGTACATTGCTAAGAAGGAACAGGAGTATCAACAAATGAATGCGAATAAGGAGACCCCGCCCGCACCAAGCCCAACAGGTAGTCAATGGAGTGAAGACCAAATGGAAGAGGAGACTCCTACAGGTTCGAAGACTAGTGAATCCAAGGATAGTTCATGCTATGAAATTGAGGACCCAAACCCAGTAATCCCGGTAATTGTTGACTTGATAACAAAATCTGAAGAAGAGGAAGAATCAGATGCTGAGGAAGACATGGAAGGAGAAGGAGAGGAAATAGATGAAGAAATGGGGGATGATACTAAGGATGACCCAGAATTCGTACCGAAGAAATATCTTATGTCGAGAGACAAGAAGGATAATGTTAATATGTAGAGACTTTGTTTAGATATAGTTACCTTATATTGTCTAATGTTTAACTGTCTAGTTGAACACTATAAGTTATTGTTTATCTTAGTTTGAATAAGTGGCAGTGAGCCATAAGAAGTAATGAGGAAAGTTGAGTAGTAAAATTATTTTATGATTAAAGCCTCAAGTAGAATGGATCAAGGGAATTATTTTTATTTCTTATATGCTTTATTCTTATTTCAATGGTTGTGTAAACAATCTAGACAAAGTGAATCATTCACTCTAAAAGAATGAAATTTCTTTTATGAGATGAAATGAAAAAGTGTTTTATGATTTAAGTCTCTGTGTCCTAACTTATAGTTAGAATTAATTTAATACAAAGGTCTTTTCCTCTACAGGAGAAATAGAATGGCTGAACGTAACAACAATCAGTTGAATGAAGTAGTAAGGCAATTAGCTACTGTAGCTGAACAGTTAGCNGCTACTGTAGTTGAACAGTTAGCTGCCAGAGGAAATGGAAATTGTAGTGACCCTGCAGGGGAACTCTTCAAGAAAATTTCTCAAAGCAAGCCACCCACTTACCAAGGAGAGCACAATCTAACTGTTCCAGAGGGATGGTTGAGAGGGTTTAATAAATTGTTTGTGGCAGTTGAGTATCCAGAGGAGCTTAAGGTGAACCATGTTGTTTATCATCTTAGGGGAGAAGCTGACTTATGGTGGTCACAGAATGAGGTTGTAATAAGGGATTTACCAGGATTCAATTGGGAAATGTTTCAGGAGCAGATTCGTAGTAAGTTCTACCCTATGTTTCTTCAGAAACAGAAGGCTGAGGAGTTCATAGAACTTAGGATGGGGAGTATGTCTGCTACGGAGTACTACTCTAAGTTTATAGAGCTGTCTAGGTTTGCTCCTGAGGCTGTGGCAACGGAGGGTCTGAAAGCTAGTCGTTTTGAGAGGGGGTTACCCTTAGACTTATAATCAAAACTAGCTGGAGAAATCTTTGAATCCTTGGATGACTTATATGGTAGGGTTGCACACCTGTATGCCACAAACCAAAAGAAGAAGGAGGTACAGAAGGAGAGTGAGACGAGGGAGAAAAGGAAGGATGGTGGAGGAAACTTCAACCAACAAGGGAATCATGGTGGATATAAGACACCTTGTTTCAACAACAACTTCCAGGGTACTAGGGGAAGCTTTGGGAAGCCTAATTCTGGAAATCGGAATAGGACTCAGGTGGCTAGTCAAGGAGGGCGTGTGTAATTTTCCAAGAAGTGTCCCAACAACCACCAAGGAAAAGACTGTGCAGGGAACCCATTGACTTGTAGGCTGTGTAACAAACTTGGACACCGTGAGTATGAGTGCTTCTCTAAGAACAAAGGAAAAAAGGGACAGAATTCTCAAGCTAGGGGGAATTTAGTTGGCGGACAACAAAAGGGTTTCCAAGGGAATATGTGAGGAAAGGTGACATCTCAAACCGGAGTAGGAATGGGAGTGGAAATGGAGGAGGATAGCCTAAGACCTCAAACACTGGGAAGCTGAATGTGATGGCTCGAAGTGAAGCGGATGCTAATAAGTATGTGATCACTGGTACTTTTTCTATTCGTTCCTTACCTGTTAAAGTTTTGTTTGATTTTGGTGCAACATACTCTTTTGTTTCCATTAAACTCTTAGAAAAGTTAAAACCTGTGTTAGGAAAAGTAGATGTAGTAGACATGTTAATAGTGTTACCTTCGGGACAAAAAGTGTAATGTTCAAGGAGATATCAGGATGTTCCTATTGTAATTGAGGGAGTGGAGTTTAAGGCTAACCTCGAGTTTGATTTAGGTGACCTAGAAGTGATCTTAGGAATGGATTGGTTGAGTAAACATAAGGCTGAGATTCAGTGTGAACCACAGAAGATCTCGTTGGTGAATAAGGGTAAGAAGGCGAGTTATTGGAGGACAGGAAGACCGAATCACAACAAAATAGTGTCAGTAATGAGGTTCGCTAGGTTTGTGAAAAGAGGTTTTTCGATTTACCTTTGTAGTGTGCAAGATGTGGATCTGATTGAGAAACTGCTAAACCTGAGGATATTGAAGTAGTGAAGGACTTTCTTGATGTGTTTCCGGAGGAGATTCCGGGAATGCCACTGAAGCGGGAGATTGACTTTACTGTAGACTTAGTCCCAGGAACAACACCTATTTCCAAAGCACCCTATAGGATGGCGGCTGCAGAAATGAGCGAATTAAAGGAGCAGTTGCAGGATTTGTTGGAAAAGGGGTACATTAGGCCTAGTGCTTCACCTTGGGGAGCACAGTATTGTTTGTGAAAAAGAAAGATGGGAGTTTGAGGTTATGTATTAACTATAGGGGGCTGAATAAAGTGACGATCAAGAATAAGTATCCATTTCCAAGGATTCATGACTTGTTTGATCAATTGAAAGGAGCTATGGTGTTTTCGAAAATTAACTTAAGGTTAGGATACCATCAATTAAGGATTGCTAATGAGGACATACCGAAAACAACTTTTCGCACTAGGTATGGGCATTACGAATTCACTGTTATGCCTTTTGGGTTGACCAATGCACCAGCAATTTTTTTGGATTTAGTGAATAGAATCTTCCAACGGTTTTTGGATAATTTTGTAGTCGTTTTCATTGATGACATATTGGTGTTTTCTACGAGCAAGGAAGAACATGTGGAGCATTTGAGGACAATCTTGATGACATTAAGGGAAAATGAGCTATATGCTAAGTTCTCAAAATGTGAATTCTGGTTGGAGAAAGTAGCATTCTTGTGACATATTGTGTTGAAAGAGGGAGTTGAGGTAGATCCAACCAAAATTGAAGCGGTTAAGGAGTGGCCTATACCGAAAAATGTAACGGATGTACGGAGTTTCTTAGGTTATAAAAGCAAATAAAACACTACAAAAACCTTAATTCTTTTCTTCCTCCTAACCTTAACCCTATCTCTCCTTTCTATCCTCTCTGATCTTCTAACCCTTACCTCAAACGTTTTCTCTTGCCTCTCACCAAAATCAAAATCAAATTTTCTTCATTAGGTTTAATTCCTTCAATGGCGGCTGATATCAACGAGATTGATGCTCCTGCGATTTTCTTCCTCTCTTTTTCATTCTTCACTTCCAATTTTAATGGCAGAAATTATTAAACCCTAGAATTATTCACAGTTACGTGAAAAAAAAAATGAAATATCTTATGATTATCATCATGATGATGTTTCAGGATGTTGAAGATATGAAGAAGCGATTGAAGGAGATGGAAGATGAAGCTGCTGCTCTTCGTAAGATGCAGGCTAAAGTTGAGAAGGAAATGGGCGTTGTTCAAGGCTTTTTTCTTTTTCTTTCTTAACTTTGTGAAAATTGTTGTTATTTTCAATGAATTTGTTGATGAAATCTAGGGTTATGATTTTGTATGTGTTGATCGTTTGTTAATGGAGATTGATGTTGATGATTTGATCGTTGAATTTGTATTAGGTTTTTTTGTTGAAGTTTGTTTTGATTATGATTTATTCGAATTCTATTGTAAATTCATATTCATGTTTTTGTTAATTGTGTTTTATGGTATAAGTTTCGTCAATTAGGTGGTGATTTTGAATAACAAATTGCTAGTTAAATTTGCTTAATTGATATAATTAGTACTTTTTAATTTCGTAGGTGCTAGGGAGGCCAATCAGTGCTTACATAACTTAAGAATGGTTGAATGAGTGTGAAACTTAAGCTTTTTATGTCTATGACCGCTAAGTTATTGTATGACTCAAGGTCACTTAGGCTTGCATAATTTCTTGAGTTCTTGATACCTGATTCAACCCTATTTGTTTTTTTATGCAGGCTTTGTAGGTCTCATTTGCCCCTGCTACCTCTTTGCTAAGAATGCTGAGTTTATGGGTTCAGAGACCTTAATAGGACCCTGTATGACTCGTTTTTTTGCTTTGGGTTCTCGTTAGTGGTACTTGCTGCCTTTATTGTATGTTTTTGGGCTTGCCTTGTTTGCTTTCATGCTATGCTTTTGATAATTTTTTCCAGTAGCTGTTTTTTTTCCCTCTGGTTGTGGACTGAGATGTAATTGTGTTTGTATATGAAATTAAATTCTTCTTTGGGGAAAATTGCATGGTATGCTCAAGAATTTGGTATATAGTTGTTAAGTGGGATTGAAGTGTGCGACTGGAGCATAAAAAAGCAATTTACAACTATTGAAGTGTGTTATTACAACTATTGTACATATACAAACATTCTGGCTACAATTTAGCATAAAAAAGCAAAAAAAATTATTTTTTATTTTTTGGGTGGTTATTTGCTGCGGTTTTCTAGAAAACCGCAGCAAATAAAGCTTTATTTGGTGGGAAATCCCACTATTTGCTGCGGTTTTACAAAGAACCGCAGCAAATAGTGGGATTTCGCACCATTTTTTTCCCCCTTTTTGCTGCGGTTTTGCCTACAACCGCAGCAAACACCCCTAAAAAACCGCAGCAAAATTGGATTTTTGTACTAGTGTTAGCAGGTTACTATAGGAGGTTTATGAAAGACTTTTCGAGGATTGCTAAACCCGTGACCTCGTTAATGAAGAAAGACTGTAAGTTTGAGTGGAGTAATAAGTGTGAAGAGGCATTTCAGACTTTAAAAGAGAGTTTGACTACAGCTCTAGTGCTGACTTTGCCAGATGGAAGTGACTCTTATGATGTGTTTAGTGATGCTTCTAAAAATGGTTTGGGATGTGTGTTGATGCAAAATAGAAAGGTGATAGCTTATGCTTCGAGACAATTGAAACCATATGAGGTTAACTACCCTACACATGATTTGGAGTTAGCAGCAATAGTGTTTGCCTTGAAAATTTGGAGACATTATTTATATGGAGTGAAATGTAGGATATACACAGACCACAAGAGTTTAAAGTACTTTTTCACTCAAAAAGATTTAAACATGAGACAAAGCAGATGGCTCGTGTTGATCAAGGACTACGACCTAGATATCCAATACCATGAGGGGAAAGCCAATGTGGTAGCTGATGCTCTGAGTCGTAAAACGAAACATGGAATGAATACCTTGGTAGTTGATAATAAGCTATGTAAAGACATGGGGAAATTGAGCATGGAAATAGTAAAGGAGGGAGAGTTGGAAGGGATTCTTTGTAATCTTAGTATCCAACCAATAATACTCGAGTAAATTAGGAAGAATCAAGGAGGGGCTGTACGTAAAACTGGACAAAATTAAGGAAAAGCTGAAAGAAGGAAAGCCTATGGATTTTAAGATTCATGAGGATGGAAGCTTAAGGTATAAGGGGAGGTGGTGTGTACCATAGAAATGTGAGGATTTGAAGCGAAGAATAATGGAGGAGGGTCATAGTACCTCGTATTCAGTGCATCCTGGAGACGATAAACTTTACAAGGATCTAACGAATATGTATTGGTGGCCTAGGATGAAGAGAGAAGTGGCTGAATTTGTAAGTAAACATCTTACTTGTCAAAAGGTTAAATTTGAGCATAAGAGACCTCAAGGAGAAGTCCAACCACTTGAGATACCAGGATGGAAATGGGATAGCATTTCAATGGACTTTGTGACTTGGTTGCCAAAGTCTAAGAATCAGAATGATACCATATGGGTAGTGGTAGATAGACTCACTAAGTCAGTAGTGTTTATACCTATGAAAGAGACTTGGAAAATGGAGCAACTTGCAAAGGCTTACATAAAATATGTGGTGAGGTTACATGGAGTTCCGAAGGATATCGTGTCGGATAGGGATTCTAGATTTCTTTCGAAATTCTGGAAAAGTGTTCAGGAGAACTTTGGCACGACCTTGAAGATGAGTACAGCTTTCCATCCAGCAATTGATGGACAAACAGAGAGAACCATACAAACCTTAGAAGACATGCTAAGGGCTTGTGTAATGGACTTCCAAGGGAATTGGGAGGATCACTTAGATCTCATTGAGTTTTCGTACAACAATAGTTACCATGCAAGTATTGGCATGGCACCCTTTGAAGCTCTGTATGGAAGGAACTGTAGGAGCCCTTTATGTTGGAACGAAATAAGTGAAACAGTAATTCTAGGACCTCAGTTAATAGAGGAGACCACAGAGAAAATTAGAGTAATACAAGCAAAGATTCAAGCAGCACAAGATAGACAAAAATCCTATGCGGATCAGAAGCGCCAAGATGTTGTGTTTGAAGTTGGCGACAAGGTGTTACTTAAGGTATCACCAATTAAAGGAGTGATGAGGTTTGGAAAGAAAGGAAAGTTAAGCCCAAAGTACATAGGACCCTATGAGATCTTGCAAAAGGTAGGGAAGGTAGCTTATAAGCTAGCACTACCAATGGAGTTGAGCAAAGTTCATAATGTTTTCCATGTGTCTCAACTAAGGAAGTATGTGCCGGACGAGTCGCATGTGTTGCAACCTGAAGCAATAGAGTTAGACCAAAGTTTGACCTATGAAGAGAGGCCAATTAAAATACTAGATAGTAAGTTTAGAGATACTCGTGGAAAGAGTGTCAAGATAGTGAAAGTTTTGTGGTATAACCAAGAAACCGAAGAAGCTACTTGGGAAGCTGAAGATTTGATGAGAGAAAAGTACCAAGAGCTTTTTCAGGTTAGTAGTAGAGTTACGGGGACGTAACTCCTTTATACGGGGACGTAACATAGTGTTTAAGTAACAAAGTATGAAGTAAAAGTAGTCTCTATTCAAATTCCATACACTAAGCTACACAAAGTTTCGGGACGAAACTTCTTTTAAGGGGGGGGTAAAATGTAATACCACACATTTTCACGTATTTAAACAAAGTAATTTTTTATTTCATGCGTATAATCTTCGTATTTTATTAGTATAATTTTAATATTTTTATTGAAAATTATGTTCAATAGAAGTATTAAATAAAAAGAAATTAATAAAATATAGTTTTGTTTAAAAGTAATTATTTGTGTTTTTATATAATATTTTTATGGTTAAAAAATATTTTAAAAGCTTCTAAAAATAGATTATAAAGGTTTCCTAATTTACTTAGGAGTGTTTATAGGCCTCACCAAAATCCTACTTTGGGGCCTGTAAATACCCTACAAAACCTAAAATTCCAACTTTTCCTGATCATACTAGTCAATTAGGATTCCAAAAATTTAGAGAGAAAAGGGAGAAAAAAAAAGGGGTTGCAATTTACGAACAAAAAAAAAGTCGGAAGTGTAAAAAAAATAAAATTTGGGAAATTGCCTTGGGATCCGTGCCCAGTTGGACCCACCACCGCCGGCCACGCAAGCCACCGCGGCACCACCGCCGGCCAACTGCAGCCACCGGACCTCCTCCCCTAATTTTGGTATTTTTTTGAAACTTATTAAATAAAAATTCTCCTTCTTTATTTTTGATTCAATCTTGCAAATTTATGATTATATATGTTAATCATGTTTTTATAAGTTTAATTATGTTTTTTATATAAGTATGAATTGTTTTTAAGGCATGAATTAATTTTGGTGATCATGAAACTATAAATTAGGGTTTGAAAATTTATAAAGTTATGATTTTTATGAATTTTTGTGTTCCAAACTTTAATGTTATGGTCATAGATTATTTTTGGGTGAATTTATGATGATGTTATTAAGTTTAGATTGATTTTTAAGGGTTTTAAACTTGTTTTATAAAGCTGTCCAAATTTTATAATCATGAATTTGAGTTGAATAAATATTATAAACATGTTTTAACATATGAAAAATTGTTCTAAAGCCTAGATTGACTTCATAAACATGTTAGTAGATTGTAGAAGTGTTTTGACATGAAATCATGATGTTTTGACAAGTTAAATTGAGTTTTAAGTGTCCAAATTGCAGTAGTATGATCACACATTAATTCTATGATGAAATATATAAATTTTAGTATGTTTTATGATGTTTAAGAGTGGTTTTAAACATGTTTAACATGCTGTCCAGATACTATAAATTAATTACATAGCCTTTTAAAGTATGTAAATAGCATAAACTGATCATGTAAGTTAGGTAATACATTATATGACCAATTTGTGTCATTTTCGGAAGTTTTCAAGGAGTTTTGATAGATTTAGATTGGTGTCCACTTTTCTAAAGTGGCATGAAAATTTTATTGAGGTTTTATAAAGTATAATCAAGTCCCGAAAACTAAGTAGAATTGCTGTAGAGAAGAAAATTGAAGTATGGAATTGAATAGAGACCAAATAAGGAATGTTTTGGACAAAGTTTCCAAATTTAGAAGTTGGTTATGGTTGTTGTAGAATTTAGTCAACAAGGTTTTTGTTTAGTTCGGTTTTCCTTGTGTAGAAGACTTTGAATTTGTCCACTTCAAGAAGTTGTGGCGGAGCACAGCTATAATACAAGGTACGTAAGTACTAAAGGCAAACATAGGAGATAGAATGCATGCTTGAGAAATTCTTGTATGCGTGAATCTTGTATGCGTGTTCTGGATCATGAATTTATATGCATGACAAATTGTTAGTAGCATGTTTTTAATGTTTAATGACATTCCATGTTAAATAGAAAGTTTAATTTTCATAAGCTTGAATTGGAATGTTCTGATCAGTATAGTTTGGCCAACAGTTTTATCAATAAAGGAAAGAAGTTAAGTCTAAGTTGATTAGATATTTAATCAACAAGAAAGGTGGTCGTGAATTTGTTCACATGATTAATAGAAGTAATGAGCAATTATTTTACATATAATACCACTCACAGTTTATTGTGTGGTAGAGAAGAAAGTAAGTTATTAGCCACTCACAGTTAATGTGTGGTACAGGAGGTTCAGTTTAATTAAAGGACTCACATAAGTTAATTTGGAACCACCTTAAAACAAAGATAATGAATATGGGTGCTTGTTTGTATGCATGTCTTTATGTGATGTTGCATGAGAGTCAAAACATTGTTAAACCTGTTAATCACGTAAAGTGTAAGAGGATTCACACCAAAACTCTTGGAGCGTATATACCTTTAGTATGAACAATGGGGGGGGGGGGTCGTATGGAACAGCGATCTATGACTTCTAATTGGAGTACAAGACGTTGTACTCTTTTATATTATAAATGCGCTGGATATCCGTCACCTCGTGTGACATAGGTAATACCTTCTTGGAGTTGCTCCCAAGTTAGTGCCCAATAGGGCGATTTTAAAGGAAAGGAAACCAGTTCGATGCCGAATCCAAAAGTTAAATATAATAATAATCATATTGAGTCCATGTACAGGTAAGAAGGTTGTCATAAGGTAAGTTGAGTGCATGTTTTATTTCTTATTGTTATTGCACAGTCTTTAGTAGTTATGTACTCAGCTTTGCTAACTGTTTGTTTTGTGTGCATGGACGATTTAAAAACAAATAATCGATTTAAAAACAAATAACGCAATCAAATGAAAACAGTAAAAACGAATACTCAAATATCGAATTCAAAAAAATTAGAAATTAAGAGTGAATCAAACATTTGAACTCGAATATCAAATATCAAATATTAAAGATTTTGTTGCGCTTTGATTTTCAGAAGAAGAAGAAGAAGAAGAAGAAGGGCTTTTGGGTGGTGCGGTGGTTTCCGGAAGAGGAAAAGTGAGAAGGGAGTAGTTTAATTTTGGGTTTTTGTTGGTTTGATTTTTTCGCGACAAAATAAATTTGCGAGGGCTTATTCAGTCGCAAAAACAAAAATCCGTCGCAAAAATCATTTGGTCATCTAATTTGGTTTGTCACTTTCTTGCGACGACTATTTCCGTCGCAAACAAGTGGATTTCCGTTGCAAGTTTGCGACAGAATGGAATTCGTCGCAAAATTTAGAGTTTGCGACGAAAATAAAATTCGTCGCTATTTTCCCGTTTTTTTGTAGTGCTCTTATGTTGGTGTATTGCATCTTTAAATAAACATTAAGTGGACTTGGAGTGAGCCCCCAATTTTTGAGACTTAAATTGAGCCTCAATTAAACTTTTAGGCTCGTGAATCAAACTTTTAGCCCCCAATAAAGTAAAGTTTGTTGCCCAAAACAGAATTAATTTGAACCACTTTGCTTTAATAACTTAATTAAGAAATTGACACGTTTAATTTAAAGGATGTAATATATAGAGTAAGCTTTTCAAGGTGTGGATGCGTCAAATTGAGGATGCATTTGATATGAACAACGTAGTCTATATTGTGCCAATTATGCTTTAACTTGTTCTTCATTGCCATGTTGATTAACTCAACTTGATTAGTTCATTCACTTGTAATTGTTTAAGCAAGACATAATGAGTAGAGAGAAATGTACAATTTGAAGATGAAATGAATTTTATTTTATTGTTAGTTGAAATTAGTACATAAATGATACTTGGCAGCCTAAGTCTCAAACTCTAGCTACCATGAAAGAAGAAGAAAAGGAAAGAGAGAAATTAAACTAGGGAAGTGAATGGAGTTCTAGTTTTGGTCCAAATCATGTTTCTTGTATGTATGCGTCTACATCGTCTTGAATAATGTTCTTCGGATTTTCTTGAGCTTGTATTTGAAGGATTTTAAATAATAACCATAATTGATTGAAACTTCATTATATTTCAGTCCAAACTATAGACCTTGGGTCTACTGATCAATAGATTCTAAATCATACATTTAGGAGTAGGTTGAACCATGGGCTCATAATTTAAACACGTAGAATGATGTGTTTGATAAGGTGGGATGGAGTGTTTTGAAAAAGTAGCCAATATAGCACATATTATCACTTTCTAAAGCAAACAAATTTTCTTTTGTTTACATTAGGCATTTTTCATCATTTTGTATGCCAATAATATCAAGCAACCCATGCAATTTCATATTATAATGATTGCACTTAAAAGAATGTGTCCATTTAATATGTGTTAATAGATAAAATGTTGAAAAAAACCAAAGTGGATTTTTTATAGAACCATAACGGGCTCTGAAATAACTTTAAACCCTTTTAGTTGGGGTTAATTATGGTTTATTTGTGTATAAGTAATTTCGAATAAATACTACATATTCATCAAAATTATTCAAATACATGACTTTTTAGCGCAAAAAAAAAGTTCTAGCGCTAACTTTGTAGCGTGACAAAAAGATGTAGCGCTAGCAAGGTAGCGTTATTAAACTTGTGACGCTAACAGTGTAGCGCAATTAGAAGAGTTGCGTTGTTTGTGTAGCGTTGTAGAGTCAGTTACGTTTCAAGTTTCCATTGATTTTTGCTAACTTATCATTAAATTTGTATTTAATGGTTTTGGATTCATATCCATGTTGCCCATATATACGTTATTAAGGCCTAAATGGACCTATTATTAGATTGAACTTTTGAAAGATTGGTGATGATGTTATTTGTATGTGAGTCGTTAAAAACATTAATCAAAATCGTGCATTGTCAAGCATTTAGTAAACTTCATATTATCATTATTGGATCCTTACAAACAGATGATGCGGGAAAACAAAAAAAATAATAGAAGAAAAATAGAAGAAAAAAGAAACAAGACTCAACACTTAGAGTTATAACGATGAAGGTTAATTGATGGGAAGCTCATAGGAAAAATAAAAATTAATAAAATATAAATAACATGATTGACCTTGATGGAATATTTTTAAAGGTATTAAAAAAAAAAATAAAAAAAAAAATAAATAAATAAAAAAAACCCTAATTCTTAGTGTTTGATTTTTTTGAAGATAATACAAGGGAAAGTGAGATAGTTAGATTTATTAGAAATTTGGAATTAAACTAATAAAATTCTAAATGAAAGCAATTAATTAGTAAACTTCCAAAAGATTCGAATTATATTAAAAATCTCAAAAAGGTAAAGAATTTTTGAAATCGTTAATGTTATTTGAATTTTCTAATAAATGTTAAGTGTATAAGTTAGTTTCCATTTAATCAAAGATTTTATTAATGAAATCCTATGAAGATCAAGGATTTGATTAACAATATCTTTTACAATATTTTATTAAATAAATCAAATATACTGGTGCATAAAAATCTTCCAAGCAATCAAATGATATCAAAGAATATAATTTAAAATTATGGAAAATATTTTACGTAATCAATTAATTTAGGTAGCTAATAATATATTGTGATTAAAAATAATTTGAAAACCTCTGAAAATCTACATATGCACAAAATATAAAAAGCAAAAAAGCAACTATATAAAACAAAATGGAAGCAAATAATTACTAAATAATACAGTCAAACTACGGTCAGTCATGGTCAGTCAAAAGGGTCCTACATCTAAGGAGTGTGCTCCAACACTTTGCGGCATAATAACCTTTAGATATGAAGTTTCTTCCATCCAAGTACCATGGGCGGCTTAGAAATTGATGTAGTTGGGATAAGGTTCTATCTTGCTCAGTTGCTTAGAGACCATGGGCCCCACCAAGTCAATAGTTCCTCCCCGAAATGTAGAAGTATCACGGTAATCCTAAGGCATGTTTCAAACACATGAAGGCCAAGTGTATGTTACATGTATGCAATATGACTAAAAAAATGAAAATGTTCTAAATATAACAAGTGTATAATTTGAGAGAAAATTTTCAAGTCTCACCCTCTTTTAGTCCCCAGTGGAGTCGCCACTGTAGGGGCCCCGAATTTTAGGGTCCCAAATTTTTTGGTCACCTTTCCCAAACCGTCCATAGGTCGAGTTAGACCTAAAAAATTTGCTTAAGAAAGGTGAAATGCACTTTTTTAGAAGTATTTTGCAACAAAACAGGAGTGCAAGAATTTCAGTCGCGCTGGCAACGTAGCGTGACAAAGTTTGTCACACTAACTGTGCAGCGCTACAAAGTTTGTCACGCTGCAGGTGTAGCGCAGCAAACTTTGTGACTCTGCGACGTCAGCATGATAAAGCTGTCGAGCTACGCTATTTTAGTGCTTTTTTTAATTTTTAATTATCTTTTTTCGAGTGAGATAATATCAACGAATACGAAAGATGCTAGTAAGGAGTCACCAATGAGTTTTTGGAATCAAACTCATAAACCGTGTATTTAGATTGATTACGAATGGGACACGAATACGGGACGATCATCTAAATTGCACGAATAACCCTTTTGATCCCATGGGGATGACTCCAAGTTATGATCTTAAGAACCAAAGGTTGGATTCAAGGTTGAAGGTACTAATATGGCGGAATGCGTCATATTAGCCCGTAGGCGGCCAGTACTAGTTTTCTCTCAATTATACACAAGTTATATTAAGAACCACAAAATCATAATTTACAACCTAACAAAAAATTACTATTATTATGGTGAAATCATATAAAACTAATTAGTTTAGTCAAATCGTCATTAAGATTAATTCAAGGTCCCAAGCATGATACAATTTGTCCAAAAAATTATCTTAGTTTAATGTGATAAATTAATTCAAACTAAGTCCTTTAACAAAAACATTGTGAAAAATTGAAATAAATATACAAATAAATAAATACAAAAATCAATACATAAAGTTTAATTTCAGAGTCTCAAAAAACTTACACTTCTCGCTTGATTATTGTTTCTTCGAGTATTAATTTAGACAAAGTTTCAGATTTAGTTTGTAATAATAAGAAATTAACCCACTTTATTATAAATAAAATAAAAAAATAATTTGATGGAGAAAAGTTTAAGTGTAAAGAGAAAAGGAGAAAAAGAGAGAGAAAGTAGGTTTTGGAGAATGAGAGAATGTCGGTTTTGGAAGTGTGAGAGAAGGTAGAAAAAATCAAGAGAGTCGTTTTAGAGGAGTAAAAAGGGTATTTATAAGGAAAATTTGTAGCGCGACAGGTTTTATCACGCTGGCCATGTAGCGTTACAAGTTTAGTCACGTTGACCAGCCAGCGTGACACAAGCTGTCACGCTGGGCAGCTAGCACTGACTTGCTTGTCACGTTGTCGCGTCAGCACGACTTGCTTAGTCGCGCTACGCTAAAACTCTTTTTTTTCTTTTTTTTTTCTTTTTTCAAATATTGGGCTTATATGAAAATCCAATAATAAAAATGGGCTTTTTAAAAAAAATATTTTGTAATTTTTAGGAAAATAATAAAATTAAGTCCAATAACATCAATTGTCCAATAATCTAGAGAATTGTGTTTTATTGTTCATCATGGAGTCTTATCACGGGACCGGGAGACTAAATGAGGTGTCTACACCTTATTTCATATATTCTCCTCAATTAATCGAATCATTCTGAAATATTACAAGAATATACGAAATTTACTTCCATAACACTATTATAAAATTCCATAGAAAACATAGATCTCAAAAACTAAAAAGAAAAGGAAACGGAACATACCGGAGGCAGGTTATGAGGACCTAGGGTTACCATAAACCGAACAAATCTTTCTAGAAGGTTCGTCGAATCCGCTCACATTCGTATGCTTAAACTAATTTATTTATCTTTGAAAATGGATTTAGAATGGAAGTGAAATTAAAATGAACATGCAAATAACAAAATCATTTTAAGCGTACGTCAACCGTTTACTCATCATCGGTTAACCCCTATCGACAATGGTTTTATTCATTTATTAATTTTCAAGCACTCAGCCTTCAAGAATCGGACATTGTTGTAACGTGGTACACGATGACCGTCGGCCGTTAGGAGGGACGAAAAATAGGTGACTACAAACTCCAATCCGAGTTTCTTCATCAACTGATAGTGCATACATAAGCAAGCACATATTCATTTGAAGAATATTTAGATGACCTTACAATAGGTCTTTTCGAACGATCTCTTATCAGTTTACAGTTTGAATGTTGGTGAGGACTTTCTGGCTGACCTGATTCAGTAGTATTTGGAGAATCATCAGCATGGTTGGTACGAGTAGTTGTGGATGCAGTATCTTCAACTGTAGGAGACGGAATACTCATCTCCAACTCCACCTTCTCACTAAAACCACCTTAATCTATCTTAGGGGATGAAGTAGAGGATTATAAACCAAAGGATATATTAGTAGCATTATCATTAAAAGTGACATCTCGAGTAAGAATCACTTTCTTAGACACAAGACACCATAATCTATAACCTTTAGATTTTGAGGAATAACCAATGAAAACGCATTTCGAAGCTCTAGGAGCTAATTTTCCATAATTAATATGAGCAAAAGTGATACAACCAAAACCTTTAAGGAAAGAGTAGTCAACGGTTGTACATGACCATACCTCCTCTGGGATCTTGAAGTCGATGGAAAAGTGTGGAGAATGGTTGACATGATATGCAACTATTATATGGCTTCTGTCCATAAATAACGACGACTCCATAATTTGGCATTAGCCACACCATTTTGTTGAGGCTTGCGTGGTAGTGTTTTATGTCTAGTAATGCCAGATTGTGCGCAAAACTCTTCAAATTCTCCATCACAAAACTCCATGCCACGATCAATCTGGAGTGTCTGACTTTTATTCAAGTCTGGTTCTCCACAACAGCTTTTCACTTCTTAAAAATTGTAAAGGCCTCATTTTTATGCTTTAAGAAATTAACCCAGACTTTGCGAGAGAAGTCATCAATAATGGACATAAAGTAACATTTTCCAAAATATAAGGAACTTTAGAAGGTCCCCATTAATCAGAGTAGAAATAATCAAGAATACCCTTAGTTCTGTGAGTAGCAATAGAGAAACTTATTTTCTTTTGCTTCCCATAGACACAATGCTCACAAAATTCTAGATAACCCGTGTCGTGTGAGCTGAGAAGTCCAATTTTCTTAGTATGTCCATGCCTTCCTCACTCATATAGCCGTAGCGTTTATCCATAAGTGTGTAAGATCTAAACGAGAAAGTGAGGATGAAATGGCTGCTGAACCTGTCACTGTATGTCCCAGTAAGACATACAAATTGCCACTTCTTATAGCTTTCACAAAAACTAGAGCACCTCTGGTGACCTTCAAAACTCCACCTTCAGCTGATAATTTATATCCGAGAAACTCTAGAGTACCCAGTGAAATTAGATTGCGTTTCAAGTCAGGAATATGACAAACTTTTAAGTCAGTAATATGACAAACTTTTGTCAAAGTCCTGACAACACCATAATCGGTCTTGATTTTGATTAAACCCATACCAATTGCCTTACAGGAAACATCGTTTCCCTAAGACAGTACCACTATCAACAGATTCATATGTGGTAAACTAGTCACTATAAGGACACATATGGTATGTGCAACAAGAATCAAGATTCCATTCATTAAAGCCCTTCTTTTAAGAAGTGGTAAGTAACACCGTATCACCTTTGGAGTCAGTCTCAATGAAGCTGGCTTCGGTAGGTTTCTGAGGTTCTTTGGTCTTATCTTCTTTCTCCTTTTTTACTTTTCAATCAAAGCACTCAGAAACATCGTGCCCCTGTTTCTTACAACAACGATAAGTAACATTAGGTTTATGTCCCCTAAATTTAGAATAAAATTTGTTTTTATGTGTTCTTCCTCTTTCATGAGATCTCCCTCTTACATTTGATCTTTCATCTTTATCTTCTTTATTAACATCATGGTCAAAATTTTCTTTTGAAAATAAGTGGTGATTTAACGTCTTCAAATGTAAGTGAATTATAACTACCATAAAGCGTAATTTCCTCAAACTGATTGTAAGAGGGAGTTAAGGAGACGATTAATAATACAACCTTATCCTCATCATCGATTTTAACATCCAAGTTCTCAAGATCAATGATGATAGAATTGAATTTATTAAGGTGATATTGGATGGATGTACAATCGGCCATACGTATAGTGTAAAGCCTTTCCTTTAGTCGAAGTTTGTTTATTAGATTCTTGGTCATGTAGAGCGACTCCAACTTCAACCAAAGCCCGGTTGCAGTTTCCTGGTGGACAACCTCTCGTAACACCTCCTTAGTTAGGCACAACTGGATGGCGGGTAGAGCTTTCTCATCTAACTCCTGTCGTTGCTCGTCTGTCATTGATGTTGGCTTCTTAGATATTCCAGCTAAGGCCCTTTTTAATCCGTTCTGTGTAAGAACGACCTTCATCTGGACTTTTTAGATGCTAAAGCTTATCTTACCATAAAATTTCTTGATGTTGAACTTAGTGACAGTCAACATTATAAAACCTTGACTCTGATTCCACTTTTAAGGGTAAAAGCACTAACGAAAACGTGATAAATCGAGAAATAAATTAAACTAGTAATAAGATAAGCAATAAAATGAGACACAATATCTAACGTGGGAAAAATCCTCAATATAGGCAAAAAAAACCCAAAGATGACGAGCACCAAAATTCCACTGCACGAAAATATGAGAGTATAAGGAAGATCCTAACTATTAGAGTGAATAATATAACAATTAGCTCTGACAATCATAAACTCACAAAAAGGAGTATATAAATTAAGTAAAGATAGTGAGATAAGGAGGGGAATATTTAGGAGTGTTTTGGTAGTATGTAGAGACACTTATAGTAATGTGGATGTCATGGGTGAATATTATGTGGAAGGTTTCAATGGAGTGACATCACCTATTTATAGGTGGGTATGGAATAGGAGTGATAAACCCATTGTTGTTCTGGGTTTGGTTGTTATATAGGAGGCTAAAGTGGTAATTTCTTGTGGTTCCTTTTCCTTTATGTTTTTATTACTTTAAACTTTGACTAATTATGATTATGTTTTCTAAACCTAATATTATAAGATATCAAATTCAACTAATTAATAAATTGTATTTAGCTTTTGATTATACTTATTTAATTATATTACTCTTAATTAATTAACTTAATTATCTTAATTAAACTCGATTATCACTTAATTACTTTTGATGAGTTTTTATGGTTCTAGTTATCACTATTCTACTACTTATATCGTAAACAATTCTTCTTCTCTATTTAATATCCCACCATGCTTTGCAAATTTATTACAAAGAAAGAGTTTTAACCGTTACATGAACATAGTCGGTAATGGAAACTCCGGCGTTTCTCAGCTTCCGGCTTTACAAAGGTAGCTAACTCCAACTCTGCCTTCCTTAAGTCAAGCACAGCACAGATCTATATCGTTTCCTGCCTCAAATCATAGTCTTTATTTATAATTTTTGTGTCTAAATGATGGAATTTTAAACAAGAAGTTGAATCATTTAAGATATAAGGTTCGAAAGGATAACGTTCCCTTCTGAAAACAAACTTTTATTAATTTAAAAGATTACAATACTCAAACTCATATGCTTCCTAATACCTCAATAGTATTCAATGAGTTGCATTGTTCTTCAAAGAGATAGAGTACCCTATCTTTCCCTCAAGACAAATATTTTGCTACTCTTAGAGAATTCTTCTTATTTTCTCACTCTATTTTTTCTGATGTTGGGTGTAATTGTTGTGTGTCCCTCCCTCTTGACACAACTCCTATTTATAGAGGGAGGATTACATGCATTGGATGCTCACATGTAAGTGGCATCTCCAGTAATACACTTACTAGACCTACTTATTTAGAAAAATGAATACACACAATTCTTTTATAAAAGTAAATGTAAGAGCAAAAGACAAAGACGAAAGTAAAATACAAATCAGTCTACATATTTTACACATGCTTATTCAATCTTTTTGGCTTATTCCATCATAATATTATGCATGCCTTCAACTCCAACATTGGATTCCCAATTTTGGTGGATGTTGTCATCTTCTTCCTCTTGACCATGGAATATTTCTTCAAAATATCTTGCCATGTAGGCATCATCCCATATTAAGAATGTACCTACCAAGTATTCTTGCCCTTTTGGTGACAAAAATTTTCTTGCTTCGACTTTCTCTATATACTCATGGATTGATTCACCATGCATATATCTGGCTGCTATTACAGTTGTATTTCCAACATGAAAGATAATCGATGGCCTTTCTTCCTTTTGGTGTTGATATAATGCTTCATTGATATACTAAGCAATGTAGAAAAATACCAATGCTCTGGCCATGATTGGATTTTCTACCCTCTTCTGCCTTCTACATATTGGATCTTTGAAATTAACTCCTATCATAATAAGATAATGAGTAGGATAAACCTTTCCTTCTAATAAATCTATATTGGCGCATTCAACATCTATTTGCTTTCGAGGACCCAATAAATGCATAATAACTTTATGTGCCCTATTTAACATATATTGCTGGAAATTAGAGAGGTGTGAGTAGAAATATCAGCTAGAATGAGGATAACTAAAGAATCCATGAACCATTCCATATTTCCATTCCCTTTACCTGCTCTTTGGCATACCCTAGTATTTCGCCATTTTTGTAGGCAGATTTGGATCTATTCTCATTGATCCAACTCCTGAATTCCTACCAAACCTTATTTGACTTCCCCAGATATCCATAGATATCATAGTACCTGTAACTAAACTGTTACGACTTCATAGTACCAGCTTTTGAAGTTATTTTCATTGATTTTTCATATTATGGTATTTTGTATATCATAATTAAGACTTTGGATATTATTGGTTAACTCTAAAATTAGGAATCTTTTCACTGGTCGATGGCAACTGTTTATTAATCCGTCTTTGGACCTTGCTTTCGCTGATGCTATTAGGGCTTGCATCAAATCTTGAATAGTGGGTGAGACTCGCACCAACTTCTCGTTTGTTTCTTTAATGAGATTGCTCCTTTCTACAACCATTAGAGTTAATGTCTCTATAGAGGGTTGTGGAGGTTTTACCTTCTTGCTAATTGCAGTGATTACTGTTTAGTTTTAGCTTGGATGTCATTTTCTAGTTCTCTGGTTAAGCTATTTGCCAAAGAATTCTTTGATTCCTGTATGTGTTCAACAGTGAAAGAGAATTAATTAAGCCACAATTGCAAATGCAGGATTCTCCCTTGTGATTTCATGTTAGACAAGTTCTTCTTAACAAATCCTAATATTCCTTTGCAATCAGTTCTACCTTGTGATTGCATGTTAGACAAATTCTTCTTGACAAATCCTAATATTCCTTTGCAATCTGTTCGAACTAAAAATTGGTTATTTGGTAAGTATTTTTCTATTCCTCTTATTACTGCTAGGATTTCCTTTTGCGTCGTAGGATAATTGCATTCAGATTTGTATTTTTAATACTGCGCTCTAATGTTCATTTCTAGCATCTGTCTCCAAGATTAAACTATCATCATTATTCGGCAATGTTAAAACTGGGAGATTCTTACATAACGTCTTCATCCCTAAACATTTTTAGAATCTTCTTGCGACCATCTCCAGTTAATTTCCTTCTTTAGTTTTTTTGTAAAGGTTTTCTTAACTGCACAAGAATTTTAATAAAATCAAAAGCATATATCAAGCAACAAAGGAACCTTTCTAACTGTTTTCTATCTTCTATTTTGTTAGGAAATTTCTCTATTTTTTCAAGAATATGTTTTTGTAAGATTATTTGTCTAGCTTTAGTTTCTAATCCTAGAAACTAAATTTTTTGTTTTGCAAAAACACATTTATCTTTTCCTAACACAATTCCATGATTAATTCATTTTTGTGTAACGAATTTTAAATCATTTTTATGTTGCTCCAAACTTTTAGAGAAAATTGATATATTATCAATATATACTAGGAAACAAAGATTAAGTTCTCTAAAATTATCCATTCTTCTTTGAAATATTTGTGGTGCATTTTTTTTAATCCAAGGGCATAACTAACCATTCATAATGTCCTCGGGGTGCGCTAAATGCAGCTAATGGAATACTTTCTTCTTCCATTTTAATTTGCCAATATCCACTTTTACAATCCATCTTTGAGAAACATGTTGCTCCTTGTATCTTATTAAACAAAACAGTTTTGTTAGGAATATAATATCCATCGAACACAGTATTCTCATTAAGCTTTTTATAATTACTATACGCGCTCTTCCTCGCTTTTCTTCTGAATGATTTCTTACCATGAATGCAGGACTATTATGAGGACTCTTACTATTTCTAATGAGCTTCTTTTTTAGTAATTCTTTTATTTTCTCATCGAACTCTTGGATGTCTTGATAAGTATAAAACATCTGTGTGACTCTAATAATCTTATTAGGATCCGATAGAGTTATTTTAATAAATGCTTTATCCTTATTCCAATGTTCTAATGGATTATTAAAATAAATTTTTTCACATAGTTTTTGTTGCTACTCTATTATTTGCACTTTTAATGTTGATTCATCTTCTGAAATTCTTAAAGCAACTTCTCGCTCTGTAGGAGTAACCCTATCACCACGCTGGCTGCGTGTAAAGTCTATTGCTTGATGTGTATATGCCTTAGCTTCGAGATTTTATTGACTGGGACTAAGTGACCATTAATAGTAAATATTATTTGATCAATGGTTTGTGTGCATGAAGTGTATAATCTTGGAAAATTATTTTCTAACAACATATCATGTGATGGTTGATCGGTTGCCCATAGTGTAGTTATTATACATTTAACTCCTCCAGTTTTTATTGGTAGATTTTCAATTATGTTCTTATGTACCATAACACTATTATCAGCAACTCTTACCCTCATTGGTTCTTGAGCTTCTTCCCATAAATATTCTAGGAATAACATTCTTTTCCCAAAACATATTGTGCACCCACTATCAATGTATGCATATAGGTTATATTCATTATGTTCCTTAAAACATATGTCCTCCGTGATATAATTGCTATTAGGGTTTGTTCCTGTAATCTCAAGATTACTTTCGATTCTCATATTAGTTTCTTCTTTATATATTGGCTCACTTATTGTTCTGGTCACATAGCCTTTTATCCTCCTTTTTTCTACATTCTGTTCCCCAATTGTATTTATTCTAGAGCTTGATCCTACGTCAATACTATGCATGTCTTGGAGGTTCTTGTAAATTTTTCTTTTTCATATTAATCTTTTCGATTAGTCTTCTTAACTCTTCTTCATCTTCTTCGACACTGCTCATATCTTTTCCCTTGTTTATTTCAATGGGTTCTCTTAATCTAAATAAACGTTGTCTATCACTCCTAACACTAAGGTTTCTTTCTAACCTAGGAAGGGGAGCCATTCTGCTATGCAATTTTCCTTGATCGTCTATTATTAGTTTACTTGACTTGTTAGTTACGTCAAGGTTCATAAAATATTCTTCCCACGTTCTTCCGATTTCAATTTCATTAGGGTTTGCCTTAATTGCAGTTATTTTCTTTTTAGGTCCTCCTCCTATTTCATATTTTTCAGCACTTACTACCCCTTTCCTCTCAAAGTAGTCATTAGTATCTACCAACTTGTAAATCACTTTCCATCTTATTTGCATATTTCGACACCTTCGTACATATCAATGCTCGTACACAATATTTTTATTGCCAAAAACCTATCTATGAATTTATCCTCTAGACTGACGTAGAATTTCAGCTCACATACATAGCTTACCATACCTTGGCTTAAGTTCCATGTTATCTACTAATCACTTGATCATAGAATTTTCTATGCCTAATATCACAAACAAAGCTAAACACTTTTACATTTTTATTAAAATCATGCAACGGATTTATATAAACTTGGACTGCACCTATGCAAATATATGCATATTTTCCATGTTCACTATGATGTGTAATATTTTTCCAATTAATTATATTATTTTCAGCTGTTTTTTGTTACAGGCTTCATACTGAAATGTTCCTTGCATTTCTTCACACGCATATTTTGCTTTCTTTCTGAAAAATGATGTTTTAAATATTTTTTATCTTTTGTTATTTATGGGAAATTTATTCCTTTCTTCTCCATTCTTTCTATGTCATTGTCATCCATTGAATATTCGGCTCCTCTCATTTGTCTTAAACTACTATTATGATGACCCTCAAATTCGTATTCATAGTTTTCTTCGTCTTCTTCTTTTTCTGCCATGTTATTAAATTCTTCAGGTTCACTTTCATCATCATAAGAGGAATTTTCCTCAATCTATTCGGGTTCATTATCCTCTTTCGTTATCTCAATTATTCGTTTATTATTATTTAACTCCAATTCTAACGCTTCGTCTTCCGAGATTTCTACATAGTCCCAACTTCCTAAAGCATGCATTAGTTTGAGGTTTCCTTTCTTACACTCATTTGCATAGTGACCTATATCTCCGCATGATCAACACTTGCAATTTCTTTTCTTTTCTAAAGAATCTGCTAGGTCTCTTATGCTTATGTTTGTAATATTTTTTCTTGTAGTATTCTTCTCTATTTTTATTAAATTTATTTCTCTTATAAGATTTTCTTTAAACAAGTGTTTTTCTGGTGCAACCATATTCATTAAGCATCTCCTAACATGTGAGAAACTGTCTTTTCAGTTGTTGAGTTCCTGCTACTTCTCTACATTTCTTTTTAATCCAATTTCTTAGAAATGATATTCTTATTCCAAGACTATTTCTTATGCCTTGGCTTTCCTTCCATTTTTGGTATTTTTCCGTTATTTCCTCATTCCAAGGGTTTGGTAATTTATGGGAAAACATTTCTAGATTATTTTCATTATCTCCAATTTTATAATAATAAGATTCAAACCATAATGTAACTTTCAACGAATTCTAAGTTACAAATTGTTAAGTTACTTAAGTTTCTTTGACATCCCATAATTTTTTTTTTCATTTCGGTCGGCTTTATATCCTATGAATTCTCTTTCGATGAACGTTCATAGTTGTCTAAACATAATCATAGGTTCATCTAGTTATCTTAGTATGTTTTTAGTTGTATCTTCTACACCTTCATACCAATCGGCTATGCATCCATAGAAACTATGTTCTATGTAATTTAGAAAATTTTCTGAAGTCAAGTCAACATTTTGATTAAGCACACTACTCATGCTCTTTTTCCACAGTCCAAAGACTTCTTCTCGTTTCTTACACCGTCTAGGTTTAGTTTATAACTTGATTAGCTAATTGGCTCTAGATTAATTTCCTCTCGTTTAGGGACTTGACTTGGCATAACCTTACAACTAAATTTAGTGGTCCTTCCATTTATATATTTAGGTTTACCATGACTTGATTCGCCTCAATATACTGGTTTTTGAACTGTATTGTCTACAAAATTATTTTCAGTAATTTCATCACATTTTATCTCTTTACCAACTTCATTATTATTCATAACTGTTTTTCCTTGTTTATTTTCCTGTTTTCGTTGAATATCTCCTAATGGTACGAAGTTTAAGTCTTCTGGCTTTATTAATCTCATTTGTTTGTATAAATCTTCTTCTATTGAAGCATAATTCTTCTCTTCTATCTCGTTATCAGTCATAATCCTTTTTTCAGCTATCAATGACATTATTTCATTTAATTTATCAAGGTCTTATTTTGTGTCATACATACTGATACAAATCAAGGTGATAACTTCGAAGGTTTGATAATGGCTTCTAAAAATGATGCAAGTATAGGGGAAATAATAGCTTATGGAGATTCAAGGCTTTTGGGATCTTCAAAGTCATCATCATAGGTGTGTATGGTGACACATGAATTTACTTGATCATTTGAAGCAAAGGAAAGAATGGCGGAATTAGGGGAATAAGATGGTTTTGCCTATGAGTTTTCTCCCACTTCACTTGATAAGGTTTTTCTCATTTTAGGCATTGAGTCTTTCATTTCTTGAACTGTCTTAATCTTCATTTACAGCCTTAAACACATGGAAAATGACTTCTTGAAGTTTTATTGATTAAAAGAGTGAATCTTGAAAGGTTTCTTGAAGATTTGAAGAAAAACTCAAAAATTGCGCAAATGCTTGTGTGGCGTCAATTTTGACAATTTTCCATAGATTTGGGTAGATCATATTTTTTGTGTAATTCTGGTTGTAATTTGTTGATTATCTTGTTTAGCAAGGTATTAAGAAGTTTGTTAGGATATTTTTTGTTTAGATATAGTTTGCTAGCAAGATGAGAATGACATGCAGTGCTGATGTGGCAATCTTATCTTGTGAGTCATAAATGATTCACTAGGGTTGGACGATTTTCCCTATGTTTGTGCGTGTGTTTTAGCTTAGTTTTGTTAGGATTTTTCTGATGATTATGCCTATAAATAGTCTCAACATTAGTTTGTAAGATTCATATTATAGAGATCAATAAACATTATTGTTTAAAGTTTTATTTGTTTTCTACAAAACAATTACAAAAACGAGTGTGAGAATTTTTCGAGTGTGAGGAAAATTCGAGTATATTAAGAGTTGGTGCTTAGGATTTAGACTCTTGTGAGGATACGTTTAAGAATTGAGGGTGCGTAGCTTTAATCAATTCCCAAAAAATTATTCGACCTAGATCGTTTTTCTTGGTGTTTTACTTTAGAGAAAACCGAACTAGTTGTTTCACTTGTGTGATTGACGATTTCCTATCAATAATCACATTAACTTTTGGTGCTCTCGTTGAGAGGACATTAATCTTCAAGTTCGTTCCATAATTTCATTGTTTAAAACAAGTGCAATCATGTCAGCTGATGAAGTGAATACTCCTAAGATTACTACGGAAGAATTGCGCAAAGACATAGAGGAGTTGAAAGTTATGTTTGAGGCCAACATGAAAGATTTTGCCAAGAAATTGAAGTCACCTAGAAAATCTAAGGACGAAAACAAAGGGGAGTCAAGTTCTAGTTCTAGTGATGAGCAATCAAGCTTAAGAAGTGCTCGTAAACCCAAAAAGAGGTAATCCTCAAGTTCTAGCAATGACAAGCCTGTGAGCAGGCGCAAAAAGAAGGATAGGTCTAAGGATGATGATCGAAATCTTAAGCTAGATATTCCTGAATTCAGTGGAAGTCTGGATCTTGAAAAGTTCTTGGATTGGCTAAGAAGAATTGAACGAATTTTCAAATATAAGGAGTATGATGATCGAAAATCATATAAAGTTGCAGAACTGAAGTTAACTGGCTTAGCTAGTTTATGGCTTGAAGGTATGCAATGGAAAAGGAGGAAGGATGGTAAGTCTAAAGTATCTACTTGGATGAAACTAAAGAAAGAGATGAGGAGACGTTTTGTTCCTCAGGATTACGAGCAGGGCAATTTCATAAAGATGCATACTTTGAAGCAGGATCGAAAATCAGTTGAAGAATATACATCTGAATTCCTCAACTTGATTACCATCTGCGATTTAGAAGAAAAGGAGGATCATCAAGTTTCTCATTATGTTGCGGGTTTAGATGAGAGAATTAGAGAGAAAAGGTGGAATTACAGCCATACTGGACTTTTAATGAGGTTTGCAAGGTTGCATCTAGAGTTGAGAAGCAATTTTCGAAAAAAACTGCCACTTTTTCGAAACCCTTTGTAAAGAAAGAAGGTGATGTTGTTCCTCATAAGCAAAATTTCGATTCCACTTCTAAACCTCCTCCTTATATCAAGGATAAAGGCTCTGCTACTAAACCTCTAAACCTTGATCAGTGTACATGCTTCAAGTGCAAAGGTCAAGGTCATATTTAGAAGGATTGCCCACATTCAAGAGTTCATACTACTCGAAATTGGGCAGATGATGTAGACTTTGAAGAAGAGGAGAATGAACGTCAACAACAAGAAGATGGCGTGATTTATGACACTCAGGGAGAAGATATTGAAGAAATTACTCCTGAAGTGGATGGCCAGAGTCTAGTTCTCAAAAGGGTTTTGCAATTCAAAGTTGCGCCACTTACAGAGAATTAAATAGAAAATATTTTTGTCACTAGTTGCAATGTGCTAGGGAGGTTATGTGATCTGATCATTGATTCAGGTAGTAGCAATAATGTGGTCTCTACTGTATTGATCAACAAACTGGAGATTCCTACCACTGAACATCCTCAACCTTACAAGCTACATTGGCTCAGTAATACAAGTGATGTCAAGGTGAACTAACAAGCTCTGGTTAGTTTTAAAATTGGTAATTTTGATGATCAAGTGCTTTGTGATGTACGTCCTATGGATGCGTGCTATATATTGCTTGGAAGACCATGGCAATATGATAGATTTGTACAGTTTGATGGTAGAAAATGTATATATCATTAGAAAGCAGGCAAAGGGTAAACCAGTTGCGTTGAAACCTTTAGAGGGCTCGAAATTTTCGAAAGATGTGAACAACAAGAAGGGTGTTTTGTTGATTGATGAGAAGGTTATGGTGCAAGAGGTGAAGAATTTTGAGAAGTTATATGTGTTGATGGCTAAGGAAGTGCAAGAGAAAGCAACAAGCATCCCTCGTAAGTTGCGCCCCTTATTGCACGAATTTCAAGATATATCTCCTGATGAATTTCCACCATAGTTGCCACTAATCAGAGGAAGTGAACATCAGATTGACTTGCATTGGTTCCTGGAGCTCAGATTCCTAATAAACCAGCTTACAGGTGCAATCTAGAAGAAACTAAGGAGATTCAACGTCATATTGAAGAATTAATGGCAAGAGGGTATGTCAGGGAGAGTATGAGTCCATGTGCAGTGCCAACGTTAATTGTTCCTAAGTAGGATGGATCATGGAGGATGTGCATTGATTCTAGAGCTGTGAACAACATCACCATCAAATACAGGTTTCCTATTCCTCGCCTAGATGATTTATTAGATGAATTATTTAGTTCACAAGTGTTTACTAAGATTGATTTGAGGAGTGGTTATCATCAAATTCAAATGAAGGAGGGTGATGAATGGAAGACAGGATTCAAAACCAAGCTAGGTCTCTATGAATGGTTAGTTATGCCTTTTGGTCTTACTAATGCTCCTAGTACTTTTATGAGACTAATGAATGAAGTTTTGAAGCCTTTCATTGGGAAGTTTGTAGTTGAATATTTGGATGATATACTGTGTATAGTGCAAGTGTGGAAGATCATCTGCAACATCTGAGAGAAGTGTCCGAAACTTTGAGGAAGCAGAAGTTGTATGCTAAACTCGAAAAGTGCTCGTTCATGGTAACTAGTGTGATGTTTCTAGGCTACATTGTTTCTGAGGATGGTGATTCAGTTGATCCTTCGAAAGTTAAAGTTATTAAAACATGGCCAGTTCTGAAATTTGTGACTGAGGTACGTGCTTTCCACGACTTAGCTTCTTTCTATAGAAGATTTGTGAAGAATTTCTCTTCTGTAGTAGCTCCGATGACTGAGTTTATTAAGAAGAACAAAGAGAAGTTTGAATGGACCAAAGATGCGCAAAAGGCATTCGAATTGGTGAAGAAGCTACTTTGTCAAGCTCCTATTCTAGCCTTACCAGACTTTTCGAAACCTTTTGAAGTTGAGACAGATGCTAGTGGCGTGGGAATTGGTGCTGTGTTGGTTCAAGGTAAGCATCATGTAGCTTATTTTAGTGAGAAATTGAATGGAGCAAGGTTGAAACTACTCTACCTATGATAAGGAATTATATGCTATTGTTCGAGCATTGGATCGTTGGAGTCATTATCTGCGACCAAGTAACTTTATATTGCATTCTGATCATGAAGCTCTGAAGCATATCAATGGACAACATAAACTCAATCCAAGACATGCTAAGTGGGTTGAATTTTTGCAATCTTTTCACTTTTCATCAAAGTATAAAGAAGGCAAATCTAATGTGGTTGCTGATGATCTATCAAGGAGGTATGCTCTAATTGGCATTCTTAATTTCAAATTGCTTGGTTTGGAGTTAATGATACAATATTATGAGCAAGATGGCGATTTTGGTCCTATCTATTCACAAATTACGAAAGGGTCAATGGGGTCTTATGTGCTACATGATGGATTCTTATTCAAGGGGAATCTACTTTGCAACCCTAAGTGTAGTATTCGTGAATTGCTCGTCAGAGAGGCGCATGGGGTGGAATTGTAGGTCATTTTGGCAATAAAAAACATTAACAATGTTGCAGGAACATTTCTATTGGCCTAGAATGATTGCAGATGTTGAAGCAGTTTTCTCACAGTGTGCTGTTTGTTAGAAAGCAAAGGCATCCTTCCATCAAGGATTCTACAGACTATTAGTAGTGCTAGAAACCCCTTGGGATGATATTTCTATGGATTTTATAGTTGGTTTTCCTAGAACTACAAGGCAAAAGGATGCTATAATGGTTGTGGTTAACAGGTTTTCAAAGATGGCTCATTTCATACCTTGTCACAAGACTGATGATGCTGTGAATGTTGCAGATTTGTATTTTCGAGACATTGTCAGGTTACATGGGGTGTCGAAAACAATTGTGAGTGACAAGGACACGAAATTCATGAGTTATTTCTGGAAGTCATTGTGGCGTTTGATAGAGATGAAATTACTCTTCAGTACTTCTTATCATCCACAAACATATGGTCAAACTGAAGTCACAAACAGAACACTAGGCGTGCTGAAAGATTGGGACTTAAAGTTAGCTCATGCGGAGTTTGCTTATAATCGTTCTCCTACATATGCAACTAAGCATTCACCTTTTGAAGTGGTTTATGGAGTCAATCCCAAGATACCAATTGATTTCGTTGCTATTCCCAAAGGTGAGCTCGTGCATAAAGATGCTTTAGCTAAAATTGAATACATGCAGAAGTTACATGCACAGGTTAGAACAAGAATTGAGCATGTAAATGATATTTACAAGACAAGAGCTAACAAGAACAAAATTCAACACACATACAAGGAAGGTGATTTAGTATGGTTACATCTAAGGAAGGAAAGACTTCCTAACCAAAGGAAAAACAAGCTAATGCCTAAGTGTGATGGACCATTCAAAATCGTGAGCAAGATAAGGGACAATGCATATAAACTCGAATTGCCAGGAGAATATGGTGTTCATGCTACATTCAACATTGGTGATTTGTCTCCTTATGTTCCTGATGATCAACTTCGAGGTTTGAGGACAAACTCTTTTGAAGAAGAGGAGGATGATACGAATCAAGGTGATAACTTCGAAGGTTTGATAATGGCTTCTAAAAATGATGCAAGTATGGGGAAAATAATAGCTTATGGAGATTCAAGGCTTTTGGGATCTTCAAAGTCATCATCATGGGTGTGTATGGTGACACACGAATTTACTTGATCATTTGAAGCAAAGGGTGGGACGATTTTCCCTATGTTTGTGCGTGTGTTTTAGCTTAGTTTTGTTAGGATTTTGTTGATGATTATGCCTATAAATAGTCTCAACATTAGTTTGTAAGATTTAGATTATAGAGATCAATAAACATTATTGTTTAAAGTTTTATTTGTTTTCTACAAAACAAACACAAAAACGAGTGTGAGAATTTTTCGAGTGTGAGGA
Source organism: Suaeda aralocaspica (assembly GCA_016808085.1). NCBI lineage: Eukaryota > Viridiplantae > Streptophyta > Magnoliopsida > Caryophyllales > Amaranthaceae > Suaeda > Suaeda aralocaspica. Next base: position 46,852 of record PYUH01001057.1, read on the forward strand.
AAATTTGAGCATATTAAGAGTTGGTGCTTAGGCTTTAGACTCTTGTGAGGATAATTTTAAGAATTGAGGGTGCGTAGCTTTAATCAATTCGCAAAAAATTATTCGACCTAGCTCATTTTTTTGGTGTTTTACATAAGAGAAAACCGAACTAGTTGTTTCACTTGTGTGGTTGGCGATTTCCTATCAATAATCACATCACATATCTTGTAATTATTCATGATTGTTGTTTTGAAGATCCTTCTCCATGTTCTTCCTTTCTAGGGGCTATAATCAATTTTCTTTCTGGGGATTTAACTATAAACTTTTTACTTCTATTAAGATTTTAGAATGGGTAACTATATTTAAAAGGGGTTAACTTAACAAGAGTTTTTTCTGGTTGAGAAGCATGATGCCTAACTTCATTGGTTAGAGCTAGTTTTACTTCTTTAATCTCTGCTCTTAAGCTTATCAATTATTTCTCCTTTAAGTTCTTCCTTGTGAGTTAAAACTCTATTTTCTAAGGTAATACAACGACACGTAATATTACTTATTTCTAACTTTAAATCCTTAATTTGGTCTACTAAATAATTTAATATACGTTCAAATGATCTACTTCCTTAAATAATTTAATATACCTTCAAATGATCTACTTCCTTTAACAAAGTGAGTGATATGAGGACACTTAGGGTGTTCACAACCAGGAGATATCCCGGGGCGAGCCAGTGTTAATTTTTTAATTAATGACTTAACTAATATTTAATTAAGAGACTAATTATTATTTTTAAACACTAAACCGGGCTCTGATACCAAGAAAAACGGATCCAACTAATTTTAATAATGCAGAAATTTAGTTAACTAAACACTAAGTAAAAATACACCTAATAAATCTATGCTTAGACAAGTATTTAAGCTAATTAAGAAAATATGTTATAATGCGAAGTGGGGTAGAATGCTTGTATTAGAATGTCATTAAAAGTTAGAAAAATTAACAACTTCGCCCTCCGATGGGAATTGTTGTCCCAAAACTAATATGGGTTAATAGTTTCCCGGGTATGGAAAGCTAATATAGGAGGTGGAAAGTTCTAGAGTAAAATAATCTAGATTAGCAAGGCAGAAGATAGGAAAAATACAATACTCTAGAATTTTCATGATTAGTGAGAATCAAAATTAATCCAAAAGTATGTAGAATTGGGCCTTAAAGATTTGGGCCACTCCCAACAGGTTTATTGGGTTATCACGTGTGAAATGACCAAAATGACTAAACTACTCTTCTCTAAACACAAAAGTGTCTAGGTATCCTTTGGATGAGATGCCTCCCTAGTCCCTACACAATGACATGTTTGGTTTGCTCAAAGAGATATTTGTAAATAAGATCTCTAAAGGTTGTTTACTTCAACTTAAAACCAGTTCAGTTAAGTTCAGCTCTATTTAGTACAGTTCAGTTCTCCGCTCTTCTTTTATTTTGGCTAATTATTATTTGCTAATTAATTTATTCCTAATACTATTTGTTCATATATATATTACAAATGTTTATAAATCCATATGTTTATAAATCCATGATTACAAAATATTAAATTGAGTTTGAATTAAACTACGAATACAAATGTCAGCAAATTACATGCCACCAAAAGCTACTGTGGTGGCCCATAGTCAAAGAAATAATGCATGGCACCAATGCGAGGGGTATAAGAATCAGTAGAATGTCTTCGATCCTCCTACTGCATTTGAGTGTTAATCCTTGGTGGTTCATACGAAGAAAATCGCCCCATCTCATAAGGAACTCTTGGATATGGCCCTTGGCCTCCACCATAATAATCTCATTCTTGAGCTTGGGACCACCCGCCACCTTGACCATGGTTATAATAGCCAGCATAAGGATCATATCCTTGTTGCGGATTGACTTGCTGACTACTTCCTCCCTCGTCTCTATTAGGCTCCTCTTGAGCTCTATTTTCATGATCAAGTATCGGAGGCCGCATTTGTTGACCACTAGTCGGATCTTCCGTAAAAGGGGGACGCCTGTAATGGCCACCCGGAGGACGAGGGGGACGAGGAGGACGAAATGTCCCGTGTGTTGTATAACGCGGCACAACGTCCTACAAAAGAAAATAATGCACAAAAATTACCCATAGGTGATAAAGACATGAAACTAGAAATAGGGGCAACACATAGGGAAACCTACCCTAGCCATGGTGACGCTCTGGCACGCAAAAGCATGTTTTGTCTTCCTATAAGCAGTGCGAAACGCATTCAATACTTTGATGACCTTGTTTGTAGTTGTCCTAGGCACCTGCAATTAAACAAGTCATTTAAAATTAACAATGAAAAATGTCAGTAATAATAATAATAAGAGTCGAGTAAAGATAAGGACAAACCTAAGGCTTACCATGTCAACATTCTCAGGGATATAAGGAACATCTTCTTCCTCTTCCTCAGCAAATGGCACAGTGTCATCAATCAAATTCCCGAAACCATCAATGTATTTGATATTTCGCTCAGGAACTTGCCAACCCTCAATATCATCATTCTTTGCACATATAAACATATAAACAAATAAACATATATTTAAAATGCAAATGTGTGAAAAAGGGAAAGGAAAGGTAAGATACCCTAACAAATGTTGGAAAAGGACGTAGCCGAGCCTGAACCCAATTTTTGTAATTAACACCAGCAAAAACTAACTCCCGAGCTGTGAGTCCTCTCAAAAAATCATCCATAGAGGTAGCGGGAACCTTACTCGAGTCTAAGATGAAGACAGGTGGATCCATGGGAGCTAAAGGAATAGGAGAATAAGTTTGACGAACAACACGTTCTCCCAGAAATCAAACAAGTTGCCTACATCCTTTCAAAAGGATCCTGGCTTCCTCAAGAGGTGGTGAAACCTGCACTCCAGGGCTAATATCTGGTATCCCGTCCCATGGACGAAAGATAATCTACAACAGAAGGAAAATTAAAAATCATTTATTGTAGTTATAAATATATATAAATGTATATATACAATAAGTCCTTACTTGCTCTTCAGGAAGGTTATAAATCCATTGGCGTATTACACCTGTCTTATGATGAATGTTAAGCCGTCTTCCCCATCTGCGGCTCACCGGGAATCTCTTAGGTCGGTCATTTATTGGGGCAAGAGTTGGGAAGTGTTCAAAATAC